>JAKELG010000054.1:0-260995 GCA_021527035.1 Lactarius vividus
TCACTCATACACCTAATACTTGGTCAAGGTGGCTTACCCAAGGGTCCGCGTGCGTGTCTTGCGTCTCAAATTTTACCCATTTAAAACCTAGAGTAAACAGGCTGGGAGGGTCGGGATGGGCCGCAGACGCTAATCGCCCAGCGTGATCCGATATTACACATGCATCAACGCAAGCCATGGAATCGCGCCTTCTCATCGGCGGCTCTGAAAGAGTATGAAATAATTGTGGCGAAGAGGGTCAGACAGCTGGTCGGTTGTCTGGACGATATGATCCAGAGATCGGACCAGAAGGCGAATGCTGTGATAGACATTAATCGGTGGTTGAAATACTTTACGTGAGCTCTAACTTGCATGGGTTTGATCTTGTTCTGACGATGCCTCATCACAGGACAGACTTCATGGGCGACATGGCGTTTGTCTCTCAATGAGTTCTCCGACACCACATACACTAATCTGACCCCTCTCAGTTTTGGTGGTGGTTTCGAGATGATGAAAGCTGGCGGGGACATTGATGGTCTTTGGACCCTCCTCGAATCTGGCATGTGGTACGTACCCACGCGAGTGCTCTCTCTGTGTAGTAATTTGCTCTAGTCTCTCTGCAGTCACGTCGCACGTACCATACGTTATACCTCTTTTCATCGCAATCACAGGACAGAGGTCCTCGCGTATGCGTTTGCGAGCATTTTGCAAGGAACGGGCCCTCGAGCGGTTACGGAGCGGCGCAAACAGGAAGGACTTATTCTATTACTTGGTAAGCCCCCCGCACCGAGTTTTTGGCCCCTTGGTCTTACAGGACGCAATGACACGGTAGAGTGGCGAAGAACTGCCTGAAAATGAGCGCCCATCTCCCACTGATGTCGCGAAGGACGGGCAGTTGGCCATCGTCGCCGGCTCGGACACAACAAGTAGTGTTCTCACGGCTGCCCTTTACTACCTCTTACGCAATCCGGATGCATACCAGCGCCTTCAGGCGGAGGTCGACCGTGCATTCCCGAGTGGAGAAGAACCTCTGGACGTCACAAAACTAAGTCGGATGGAATGGCTAAATGGTTGCATGTGTGTTGGGGCGCGCTTATGTATACTCGGAGCAACTAACCTTTGCTCCTACGAACAGCAACGAGACACTTCGTCTTCAACCAGCATCCCCGAGCGGGTCACAACGCACCGTGGGCAAAGGTAAAGGCACAAGAATGCTTGGACATCTGTAAGTCGAACCCCATCCGTCCTCCTCCCTCACAATATCACGCATGCCCAGAATCATTCCGGAACAGACGCAACTCTGTCTTCACACCTACAGCATTCACCGCGACCCACGAAACTTCCACACCCCAGAGGCGTTCCTTCCTGAAAGGTGGTTCAGCACTGGGGCGCCTATGGGAGAGCACAATGCAGCGGCGTTCTTCCCATTCTCGTACGGACCGACGATCTGTGCAGGAAAGAGCCTGGCGTTGATGGAGATGCGGATGGTTCTCTGCTGGGTTGTTCGGCGATTCCGGTTCTCGTCAGCACCCGGGATGGGTCACGATGAGTGGGAAGGAAAGATCTTGGATTGGTTTATTGTGCGGCAAGATCCGCTGTTGGTCAATGTCTCGCTTCGAGAGTGAAGGCGATGAATATTCACAAAGCTTAGCTGTCGTCCGTGCTGTGGGTGAGTCACCTGATTTACCCGACATGTATTTGCTGATGGAAGGAAACTCATACTACGATGTATCATTACAGACGATATTTCAAGCAGAACACTGTCGCGCTGGGATTGGGCGTAGTGTGTAACGCGTTCAATATTTCTTGTCCCAAATGCTGGAAGACTATAATAAATGTGTCTCATGAAGATTATAAGCAGGTCGAAATAATGATAAGACTTGATAGGGAGTTCAGAGTCTGGGATTTGGACGTCTGAGCCTCAGACCGTGTCCTCGAGATCCCAAGAAATCAAGCCTTGGCCAGGCCTACTCCCGGCCCTGGTTGGCTTCCGGGAGAGGCCGGGAAACCCAACGACTGACACAGCTCCGAAGACGAATAAGACCTTGAATAAGACTTCGCTTTGGAAAGAAACTTTCAGATGCACACGAGAGGGATTCGAGGAAAGGAACTGGATGGTTTATTCGATACAAAGAGGCGTTTTTTTCTTGGTTTTTTAATACAGTTTAGCTACATTTTTATGATAATCGAATAGTAAAGCAAACCAAGACAAAGTCGCTTGCTAGAACTGAGATGAGGCAGACTGAACCGGTCCTTCTCGGAAACGTCACCTAACCGGTAACGACTTAGCCGGCTCCCCGACCTCGAAGGCGCAGGTGGTGGCCGCTAAGGAGGCTCGCGGGTTCGGCGGTGATGGAGACAGGGACGGTGATAGCCATGGGTACCGCAGGCGAGTTGGTATCGCCGCCCAGCGAGTTTGATGGAGAGGCCATTGATTGGTACTTTTTCACGGGAGCCGGGCCTGTATCGTTGACCTACGCTCTACAGTACTGGGCACGGGAATGCATAGGTGCCTGTGTGTCGCGCCCTCACGCTGGGATATTCGTGGCCCCAGCATAAGTGAGTAAGTGAAACGACAACCTTGTACTCTTTCTCCTTGAGAACTCTCGGGAAGCTATGGTTGTCTGGGACAGTTAGTTGTGTTGCACGTACCGGTTTCGGTCGCACATCCGACTTACTGTCTGTGGGGCAATCGGACCTTTCTCATTCATGAACTACTGAATGCCACCTATGCTGTCACTTTGCCCGTGGGGTGCCACGTCACTGGTACGTGTACTTGTCTGGTAAACAATAAACCGAACGCTCGCAGACAACTCATGCTGAAAGGTGAAGACGAACAAAAGACCCCAATTACTTCAGGTTGCGCCTGGGACTCTACGCGTGGTAGGTTGTTGGGTCTAGGCCGGTATACGATAGGAATCACGTGCCCGTTCTCGGCCCGGATGTTACTTCCGAGTTCCGGACCCCGGGTTCCTCTGCAGCGATCGATACGCTATGATGCCGTGCCGTAAGCAAGGCGTCCGTTCCATCAACTTGGGGTGGCGGAAGCTAGGATGCCCCGACCTGACGCTAGACCTGAATTGAGGTCGGAAACAGATTGAGGTCGGCAAAATTCTGATCAATGGCAAGACTCAAGAGCGTCCTCTACTTGGTTCTATATCTTACAAAATGATTTGAACTTCATATCAAAGTCCCACTTCGGTGGGATCTTGGCAACTGAGCCCCTAACGCGCATTTATACTATATATACGAGCTCGCTGCATGTCCTCCGTCCTCCACCGGCATCATGCGTTTAACTGTCCTGAACTCGTTTGGCCTACTGGTCCAAAAGCTTGACCGTGTATCCCTACTCGACACCGGCTTATTTGTGCTCTTCACCAGTTTTGTGGGTCACTTCTTCACTTTTCTTTTTCAGGACCCTGACCAGGACACAGATCTCCTATCAATGTTTCCATCACCTGGAGCCTCGATCCTAAGCTGCCTCTTATCACCCTCCTCTTCGTTGTCCCAGTGCTTCTCTCTGTCCCAATTTCCTACCACATTAAATGGCCCTCCGCTGCCGTCCTCCTAGCGTTTCTAGCTTATGGAAGCGCTGTTACATCTTTCACGCTCATCTACCGTCTGTCACCCTTTCATCCCGCTCGCGAAGTATCCCGGACCAGCAATTGCAAAAACATCCAAATTATGGGCGGCATATCTCTGTGCCAAGGCGATATGTATAGGTTATACAAGAGCTTGCACGACCATTATGGGGATGTCGTGAGAGTAGGTTGGTGTCAATATTGTCCTTCACCGTCCTGTATGTCTCGTCGCTCAGCCAGCCTCATAGGGCCAAATGAACTCTCGATTCGAGATTCTTCTCTCATACATCCGATACTCGGGCAGGGTGGCTTACCCAAAGGTCCACGTGCGTATATAGCATCTCGATTGTTGCCCATTTGAAACCCGTGATAATCAGGCTGGGAGGGTCGCGAGGGACCGCCGATGCTAATTGCCCAGCGTGACCCGATATTGCACATGCACCAGCGCAAGTCATGGAGTCGCGCCTTCTCATCGGTGGCTCTGAAAGAGTATGAAATAATTGTGGCGAAGAGGGTCAGACAACTGGTTGGTTGTCTGGATGATGTTATCCAGAGATCGGACCAGAAGGCGAATGCTGTGGTGGACATGACTAGGTGGTCGAAATACTTTACGTGAGCTCTAACTTGCATGTGTTTCATCTCGTTCCAACGATGAGTTCTTCACAGGACGGATTTCATGGGCGACATGGCGTTCGTCTCCTGATATGTTCTCTCAAAGATCAAACTCTGATTCATCTCTCAGTTTTGGCGGTGGCTTCGAGATCATGAAAGCTGGCAGAGACATTGACGGTATATGGACCCTCCTCGAGTCTGGAATTTGGTACGTACCCATGCCAGTGTTGTCTGCATGTAGTAACTCGTCCTAGTATTTCTGGAGTCACGTCGCACATACCATACGTCGGACCTATTCTCACCGCAGTCGCCGGACAGAGGTCCTCGCTTGTGCGTTTGCGAGCATTTTGCAAGGAACGGGCCCTCGCGCGGTTGAGGATGGGTCCAAACAGGAAGGACTTATTCTATTACTTGGTAAGCTCCCGAACCGAGTTTTGGACGTCTTCGTCTTACACAGAACGCGATCACAGAGTGGTGAAGAATTACCCGAAAGTGAGCGCCCATCTCCTGCCGATGTTGCAAAAGACGGGTTCTTGGCCATCATCGCTGGCTCGGACACCACAAGCAGTGTTCTCACGGCTGTCCTCTACTACCTCTTATGCAACCCGGCGGCGTACGAGCGTCTGCAGGCAGAGGTGGATGGGGCGTTCCCGAGCGGAGAAGAACCTCTGGACGCAACGAAATTGAGTCAGATGGAATGGCTAAATGGTTGCATGTGGGTGTGCGGGGCGTTGAAGCAAACTTACAGGGACTAATCTTTACCGCTACCAACAGCAACGAGACACTTCGTCTTCAACCTCCAGTCCCAAGCGGGTCGCAACGCAGGGTGGACAAAGGTAAAGGTGCGAAAGTGCTTGGAAATTTGTAAGTTGAATCACCACTATCCGATCTGTCCATCCATTTCACGCTACCACGTATACGCAGGATTATTCCGGAAGAGACGCAGCTCTATCTTCACACGTACAGCATTCACCGCGATCCACGAAACTTCCACACGCCTGAAGCGTTCCTTCCCGAACGATGGCTCAACACTGCGCCCGCGGGAGAGCATAACACGGCGGCGTTCTTCCCGTTCTCATACGGACCGACGAATTGTGTGGGGAAGTACCTGGCGTTGATGGAGATGCGGATGGTTCTCTGTTGGGTGCTTCGGCGATTCCAGTTTTCCAAGGCAGCTGGGGTGATTTACGAGGAGTGGGAAGGAAGGATCCTGGATTGGTTTATTGTACATCAGGATCCCCTGTTGGTTGGTGTCTCGCATAGGGAGTGAAAGTTCGCAGACTTGGCGTTGGCACCCCGTAGGCGAGGCCGGACTAACCAATAGTGTAGGAACTTGTAATGTCTCACTGAAATTTACGGAATTGATCATATGATATTTTTGCAACTGATTTGTTCAATTCTTATCATAATTTCGACCTGCTTATAACCTTTATGAGATAACTCATTTATTAGTCTTTTTTCGGAATATTGGACGAGAATATTGAACGCGTTATACACTACCCTCGATCCCTCTGTAACAGTGTTCTCCTTGTAATATCGTCTGTAACGATTGTATGTAATGATACATCGTAGTTTTGATTTTCCTTCCATGAGCAAATGCATGTTGGGTAAATCAGGCGACTCACCCACCAGCAGGGACTACAGCTAAGCGTGTGAATCCTCATTGCATTCACTCTCGAAACGAGATATTGACCAACAGCGGATCTTGCCGCACAAAAAACCAATCTAACATCTTTCCTTCCCACTCGTCGTGACTCACCCCGGGTGCTGATGAGAACCAGAATCGCCGGAGGGCCTAGCAGAGGTAGGGTGTTTGATGCAGTAGGCCGCTAAATGAGTTCAGGACATATGTACCACGCCTGCACGTGAGGACTCTTACGTATAACCCACTTAAACTGAGTTGCTACATGCGACTCAGACCGGCTTTGTATTAACATACTGCCCCGGAATATAAATCGATCAAAAAAAAAAAAGAGTTCAGGACAACTAAAGGCATGATAGATGAGGGAAGAAATATGCAGCGATTAGTTATAAATCAAAATCGGTGAAGGTTCATTACCTCTCGTTGTTGCGTTTGAGGCTCTTGCAGTGTCGATCTCCTCAGCTAGGTCTCTCAAGTGGATGACCTCACGAGGAGGCCGAAACATTGGATATTCATGTATGGAGTCGGAGGGTGCCGACGGAAACTGAACTGGACCTTGCCTATGTGGGAAACGTAGCACCAAGTACCAGACAAGCACAGGTGCCTGAGCGTAGTGACGTGACATCCTGTGGGTAAAGTGACAGCAGAGGTAGGAAAGTTTTCATAGAAATTACAAGGGATTGTCTGGTTACTCTACAGGCAGCTAGTCGGATGTGGGATCGAACCGGTGTGCACACACAACTAACTGTTTCAGACAATCATAAGTTTCCCGGAATTCCTCAAGGAGAAACAGCACAAGGTTGTCGCTTGACTCACTCACTTATGCAGTCGCTACGAATATGCGTTTACTGTAGGCTTTCCAGTCGTAGGGCATGACACTGCGCAGACGCGTCCATACTGTTGACCGTAGGATCAGCGGCTAGTGCATCGAACTCGCTGGGCGGCGATACCAATTCCTTCGGGGACGCCATCGCCATCCATGTCTCCATCACCGCCGAACCCGCAAGTCCCATTAGTGGCCGCCAAGGGCGCCTTCGTTGGGGCTAACCTCTGAAGGGTGACGAAGCCGAGACGCCTTCCGTGTGGGGTGAAGTAGCGGGGACATCCGATAGCCCTAGCAGAGTATGGGGTTGGTAACCTAATAGAGAATACGTATGCACGAGGTCAACGTTAAAGCGCGAGGGTAAACCGATCGATTGCCGCGTGACTACTGTACTTCCAGCACAGGCCTGCAGGCCGCAGTCAGGACCCGGAAAATGGACAAGGGTGAGGCCCTTCGTGTTCGGTTGTTTTTTGAGCTCCGAAAAGTGATGCGATTCTCTTAACCCTTCTGGTACTCGTGCATGTATGATAAAAATCGAGGCTGAGTCAGGTTTTCAGTGGATTATTGAGGGGAGCAGGCCGGTGACCGGCCGGTCAGAGTCCGGTCCGATCCGAAAACAAACTAACGATTGGATGATTGCACACACTTTGCAAGGACTCGGAGCGGTTGGAGTCGCCTTATCTCACGGCGACCCTTGTGTCACCAGTGAGGCTGAGTGAGCGCTTGCGGTTCGATTGATCCTATTATGGATTCGGACTTGGTCTTGGAAGCTGCCACCCCGCCACGAGCAACGTGCCAGTGGGTGTAGTCACTCCCAACGCCTTCCACAACCCACTCCACTCCACACCCATTACATCTTTAATGTACCGACCCCCTCATCCAGCTATGAGCACACCCTTGGCGGGTGCAAACACAGGTGTGTTGATCCCACTCCTTTCTGTCTCCACCAGCCTCACGTGCCACCACCGCGCTTACAGGCAGCCACGAGTACCCACCCCGGTTTGTTCCGAATCATGCGCCACAAGGAGAACCAAGCTTCGATGATGGTTCTATGCCTATCTTCTCAATGTATTTAGAGACGGCGGCGGAAGAAGACAACAAGATGGCCGAGGGCTGGAAAGCAGATGCCGATGGAATCCTCTTATTCGTGAGTGTTTATCGATTATCTTCTAATAGCACGCTTTACTCCAACTTAACTGGCGTAGACCGGTCTATTCTCTGCGGCTGTTGCCACATTGATCTCGTTTTCGATTCAGGACATTCGACCAAACTCGCAGGACACCTCCGTCTTCTACCTCGCAAATATATATCAGCTCATGGCCGACCCAAATCGATCCAATATTCCACTCCCTCTTATTCCACCCGCGTTCTCTCCACCGACGTTTGCTCTCTGGGTCAATGCACTTTGGTTCTTAAGCTTGGTCATCAGTCTAATCTGTGCCCTGCTTGCGACCTTGCTACGGCAGTGGGCACGAAGATATATCAAGGTCACGCAGCCACGCTACGCTCCACACAGGAAAGCAAGGATCCGTGCATTCTTTTCCGAGGGAGTTGACAAGCTTCACTTCCAGTTGGTGGTTGAAGCATTGCCCACGCTGCTGCATCTGTCCTTGTTCTTCTTCTTTGCTGGCCTCGTTGTGTACCTCTGCAATGTCAATCTCATGATGTTCAATGTGGTGCTCTCATGGGTCATTGCCGGCGTAGCCGGATACGGATGTCTCACGCTCATGCCGATCTTTCGTCATGACAGCCCATTTTATACACCGCTTTCATTTCCAGCGTGGCTTGTTGTCAATGGAGTGCCGTTCATCGTATTTCGGTTTCTTCGATGGTACACATTCTCGCCTTACTCACGGTCTTCGACCTCCCAATACTTTAAGCGCTTGGAGGACAGGTACTATAGATTACTCTCGCAAGGCATACTGAAGACTGCCGAAGAAACTGCCCTAAATTTACCATTGGATATCGACTCTCGCGCATTTATGCGGACATTTGACTCCCTGGATGAAGACGACGAACTAGAGCGCTTTTTTGCTAACTTGCCTGGCTTCCGTAGCTCGATGATCGTCGGCGATCCTTTACCCGATCTCCCTCACGTACAACAATTGAAGCTCTTTGAAACAATGATCGGATTGTTGGACCGCACGTTCTCATCCGATCTGCTCCCTAAGAATGTCAAGGACAGACGGGCCATCGTCTGTGCGAAGGCCATCGATCCCATAGACATACCCAAAGCGTTCGAATGGATCCTCCAGAGGATTTTACTCAAAGACCAAGATAGAGGACTGCAAACCACCGAATTCGGGCGTCTCGTGAGTGGTTGGGGAGATGGCAGGGACCAAAGGGTTGTTTTACTCGTACAAGCCATAGTTTCCGTGATTCTCGCAAGAGTACAAGAGCGCGATGACCGTTGGTTCACACTCGCCTCTAAACAACTGGGCGTCCCGGAATCTGACCTTCGTGGCTACGTGACACGTGGTGACGATTTGTCACTTTCCATCTTGATTCATATCACCCGCCAGGTCCATAGCACCTTTAGTGGTCTTACGCCGCAAGCAGGGTCGCAGGTCACCGAGTTATCGGACGTTCTTGGAGCAGTTTCGGAATTTACAGCACGGGATACATCTGCGGAACAGCAACACGACTTTTGTGCCCTCTGGAATCAAATCGCTCTCGAAGCAAAGAGTAGAAACGGATTGCTCGCGTGGTTTATCCTCAGACGGATTCGAAACGTCTATATCGGCATACATCATGGTACCCGTGCTTCCCCTACAGATTTTTCCGCCGCCACTAGCGACCAGGACAGGATTCTGCGTCACCCCTCTGCATACCCATTGTGCCGTATCCATGACCGTAATCCGAACCTGCCAGTGACACCTCATACCCATGACGCCTCTTTCCCGACAATCGTGCACTCCGTTGACCATTCCTTCATTGACACTCCGACATCCGTCCCTCCGCTTGCTTCGGCCTCCACACTCCACGGTGCCATTTCCCGGCGGCACAATGCAGACCCCTCCCCTTCTTCCGACGTGTCAGACATTCAATCTCCGTCTTTTCTCCTTCCAGTTTTTGGCAACACGTTCCCTCTAGGCCCGCGGTTGTCCTCAGACCCTCCCACGCCTCGGTCCAACAACACATCTTTGCCAGAATCTCATTCCTCGATGCCACCGCCTGTCCCTCTTGTTACATATTCTTTATTTCCTGGCTCTGCTCCAGATCAAGACCTTTCTGTCAAGAAAGTGAGTAGCGCAAAGGTTACTTTGCGCAAGGGAAATGACCGTTGTGCCTCCCTTCAGTTGAATCCTGCAAACGGTAGTGCCGCCCCGGACTATCCACCGCAATCACTGGCGCCGCCATCCACTTCAGACACCGCCATCGGGGGTCCGTCACGACGCTCACTAGTTGCCGAGCAATCAGGAAACCATTGTTCTCACCCACCGCATGGCAGCTTTGATGCACCCCCCAACAAGATGGATGTATGACAGATTATGTATTCTTATTGAGCCGCTGATATCGCGATCGTGGTACTCTGTGACGCTATCTCTCCAGATTGTTCAGCATATTTATCTTTATATTTACAACATACAAAATGTATGGAAATGTGACGCGAGTAGTGTAAACGTGCGAACTTGCCCCCATCGCGAGGCATCTGTGTGGATGTTTCATCCTTTTCTTGGTCCTTTTGGATACGTACAGTGGTAATGTCGATTTTGAACAGCCCACGATCGATCACATGATCACAGACCCCTTCAATGCGTACGGCCCTAGGGGTTTACCTTCATATACAGACGGTCACCGGTCTACTAGGCCTGCTCGACTGACACGCGCCGCCTATACACTGAAGCAACGAATTGCTCGACGCAGACTGTTCACACGAACTGCGTGTCCTACACGCGCTATTGGACACGCCTTGGAAGAGTGCCCTAAGGCGTCGTGCCAAGCGCTGTGTCGTTGTGGTGGCTAGGGACGTACGTGGCATCTGGCTCGAGTTGGTAACGCCACCATTATTTGTGTTGCAGTTGGAGTTCTCCTGTTCACTTCCACTGAGTAGCGGCGCAAAGGAAGGCACAAAAAGGGGAAGGATTGAGATTATCAACGAATGGAAGTTCGGCCGTGTGAAGGTGTGATCGAATTAACTTAATTTAAGCCACGACCCGGAGGTGTGTGCGCTTGCAATCTTAACTTATTATGGTCTTGGAGGCTCGCTTAGAAGCTGCCAGCCCATCGCCGTGACGGGCAACGTGGGTGCAGTCTCTCTCAACGTCTTTCACAACGTCCTCGACAACCACCCTACTAGTACTTTACTATCTATCTTGCTCTCTATACTTTCTCCTACATCTCAACTCGACTCCCTTAACCGACCATGAGCACACCCTCGGCAGGTGCACACACAGGTGTGTTTCTCACAGTACGCCTTATCTTCACCGTTCTCACGTGCCACCGCTGCGTCCACAGGTAGCCACGAACTCCCACCCGGCCCCGTCCCGAACCAAGCGCCACAGGGAGAATCGAACTTTGCCGATGGCTCCATACCCATGTTTTCAATGTATTTGGAGAGGGCGGCAGAAGAAGACAAGAAGATGGCCGAAGGCTGGAAAGCAGATGCCGACGGGATCCTCTTCTTTGTGAGTGTCTACTAATACCTTGCCTCATTCCGACTCAATTGGCATAGACCGGTCTATTCTCTGCGGCTGTTGCCACATTGATCTCGTTTTCGATTCAGGACATTCAACGAAACCCGCAAGACACCTCCGTGTTCTACCTCGCAAATATCTATCAGCTCATGGCCGACCCGAATCGATCCAATATCTCCCTCCCTCTTTCTCCACCCACATTCTCCCCACCGACTTCCGCTCTCTGGGTCAACGCACTTTGGTTCTTGAGCTTGGTCATCAGTCTGACCTGTGCCCTGCTCGCGACCTTGTTGCAGCAATGGGCACGAAGGTACATCAGGGTCACTCAACCGCATTACGGCCCACCCAAGAAAGCACGGATCCGTGCGTTCTTTGCCGAAGGAGTTGAGAGGCGCCACGTTCAGTTGGTGGTTGAAGCATTGCCCACGCTGCTGCACCTTTCCTTGTTCTTCTTCTTTGCTGGCCTCGTCGTGTATCTGTGCAACGTCAATCTCTTAATTTTCCACGTGGTGCTCTCATGGGTCATCGTCGGCATAGCTGGATATGGATGGTTTACGCTCATGCCTATCTTCCGTCACAACAGCCCATTCTATACTCCACTATCATTGCCAGCCTGGCTCATTGTCAATGGAGTGCCGTTCATCATATTTCGGTTTCTTCGGTGGTATACTTTATCGCCTGACACCGGGCTTCACTCACGACAATCTCCGACATTCAACCGCTTCAGCGGCTTGGAAGAATGGTTTTATAAGTTACTCTCGCAAGGCATGCTGAAGACGGCCGAGGAAACTGCCCGAAATCTATCATCGGAGATAGACACACGCGCATTTATGTGGACATTTGACTCCTTGGACGAAGACGACGAACTCGAGCGCTTCTTTGCGAACCTGCCCGGTTTCCGCAGCTCAAAGGTTGTCGGCGATCCTCTGCCCGGTCTTACACCGAAGCAGAAATTGAAGCTCTTCGAAGAATTGTTTGGATTGTTGGGCCGCTCCTTCTCATCCGATCTACTTCCTGAGTCAGACAAACACCGGCGTGCCATCGTCTGTGCGAGAGCCATCGATCCTACGGACATTTCCGAAGCATTGGAATGCGTCCTCCGCAAGATTTTGTCTGAAGACCAGCATAGAGGACTGCAGACCATCGAATTCGGGCATTTTGTGAGCGGCTGGGGTGATAGCAGGGACCAAAGGGTTGTTTTACTCGTACAGGCCATAGTTTCCGTTATTCTCGCAAAAGTGCAGCGGCGCGATGACCGTTGGTCTGCACTCGCCTCCAGAGAACTAGGCGTCCCGGAATCTGACATTCGTGGCCACGTGACACATAGTGACAGCTTCTCACTTACCATCTTGATTCATATCACTCGTCAGGTCCATAGCGCCTTCAGTGGTCTTGCGCCACAAGCCAGGTCGCAAGTCACCGAGCTGTTATCCGAATGGTTCAAGAAAGAAAAAGAGTTATTATCGGACGTTCTTGGAAAAGTTTCAAAATCCACGGCCGCGGTACGGGAAACGTCTGCGGAAATACAACATGATTTTTGTGCCCTCTGGAATCAAATCGTTCTCGAAGCACGGAGCAGCAACGGACTGCTTGCATGGTTTATCCTCAGAAGGATTCGAAACGTCTACATCGACTTACATCGTGGTACCGATGCTTCCCCTACCGATTTTACCGCCTCCACTAGTGATCAGGACAAGATTCTGCGTCACCAGTACGCATACCCATTATGCCGGGTTCACGACCGTGATCAGAACTTGACATTTCATACCCACGACATCTCTTCCTCAATAACCCTCCGCTCCACTGACCTGACAAGGATTGAAGGCACTTCTCCGGACCCCGCTGCAGAAACCCATCCCTTCATTGGGACCTGGACGCCCACTCCCCCGCTTACTGCAGCCCCAATACTCCTTGGTGCCGTTTCCCGGCGGAACAACGTAGATCCCCGTACTTCCTATGTATCGGATGCTCCATCTCCGCCTCCTCACTTCCCGAGAACATGTTCCTTTTCAAGCTCACAACTGTCCCAAGACCCTCCTGCGATTCTGTCCAATTACTCACCTTGGCCAGAGCCTCGTCCCTCCATACCAGCACCCATCCGTCCATGCACGAGTATTGCTCCGGATCCATATGATGTTGCTGAGAGCGCGAGTAGCGCAAAGCCTGATACCGCAAACAGTACAGCTTCCCCGGACTATCCACTTCAATTGCCATCGCCGCCATCGACTACAGGCACCGCGATTGCGTATTTATCACGGAGCTCACTAGTGGACGCCGAGCAACAGGGAAACCATCACCCTCATCCATCGCACGACAATTATAATGCATCCCTCAAGATGGCGTGATAGAGTATGTATTCTCGTTGGGCCCCAGATATTACGATAATAATATTTGACACTTTTTTCTTCAAGTCGTCTGGCATATACAACATACAAACAGTGTCACAAAATATGAAAAAATGTGATGCGAGTAGTGTAAACGTGTGAACTCTCCCCGTTGCAAGCCGTCTCAGTGGAGAGGTCTTTTGTATCAAATCAAGTTTTACTGAGCTCGGATTTGAACGTGCGAACAGCTGAGAAAAGTGTCCGAGGTCCGCCGACTAGCGCTGTATTCTTTCGTCATAGTTAATCACGTACTAGGATGAGGCACTCTTGACCTTGCACCCCTCAGTGAGATCATTTTTCTCTTGGTATCAGTTTAGAAGTATTCCACAAGCCTGTGTTTTACTAGTGAATCCCGCAAACACGGGGGTTGCCCTGGATGATCCGACTGTCGTTACTGCCAGCTACTGGCATAACCACCACAGACCCTTCTCGGCGTACTCTAAACACTAAGCACGTGCAGGATCATCCTTTGCATGGCCAGTATGATATCGTGTACGTATGATAAAGTATGGACTTTCTTTGTAGGTTCTCAATACCTGGACGGACAGAGGGAACGTGCGAGGCCCTTGCGCTCAGATTGGTGCTCTTCGTTTACGCATTTCGACCCATCGAGATGGTCATTGCAACTTCAGCGACACGATCTAGTGGCAGCACTGTGGCATCAAGCAAGGAAGTGAGTGAAGAGGAACAACCATATGGTGATACGATCGCGATACATTGGCACCGATATCAAAAAATAGAAGTGTATGGAAGAACAGAATGATATATCGTAGCTACGACATACGTACTGTTTACAGTCTCGTCTCCGCGAATTCGGATATGTAGACTTTCCGGCGGGCCGGCATGGCGAATACCTGCGCTCACATGCATGCGCAGCTGAAGATGCAGGTCGTAAAACAGCGTTGCGAGCCCGCTCCGCATGCTAAAGTACTGATCTATGTCCTCCGCATCGAACTGAATGGCCCAGGCAGCAGCGATACCGACTCTCCACCTTCGCCCTTGCTATCCTCGTCTACTTCACAACACGTAACTGCCTCTGCAGCAGCAGTCTCCTGCGCCCTCAGCGTGGCCGATCGAGCACATGGTAAAAGTGGGAGAGCGCGCATGTGTGCAGCGAGAGCGGGTGATTTGAGTGAGTGTGCGAGCGTGGCGAACTTCGAGAGCACGCCGTGCAGCGCAGGGCCCAGCGTGGTCTGCGCTTCGTGTCCGGGTCCATGCTCGTGATGGATGTGCCGTGTGCGAGTCCCCGCGAAAAAGTACCGATCAGCCTCTACACCTCACTCGTTGGGAGGCGATACCAACTCGCTCCCGACCTCGACCTCGACCCCGATCTCCCTTTCGCCATAACTGCCGTACCCGCGAGCCGCCTCAACGCTCAGCCCAGTAGCCACCACCTGCATCATCTTCGCCGCAGCCAACACTGGTGAAGGGTTACGCCCTCCGTGGTTAAGTGGTGGGGATATTCTACGACCCTAGCAGAATTTGGGATGGGCATATTAGAGAGCATTTGTACATACGAGGTTGATGCAGAGCAAGAAGACTCCGCAACGTCAATCACGGACTCGGAGACAGACTTCCTTTTTTGGGAGCTTCTTATCGGCCCTTCCGTCATCGTGATCACAGTCTGGTCACAGAATCCACTGTACCAAGGGATCTCACCCACCCCTGTCTCAAGCTCCACTACAAAGCATTACAGTGAAAACTGACGAATGCAGTGTTGTACCAGTCGGGGACAGCCAAGTCGGATTAGGATCTGCGAGTGACTTAACTCCGAGGCAAGGTACTGTATTCTCGCGACCTCCAAAGCTAAAACAGAAATATCATGCACACACTATGTCAACTAGGCTGTCACATCACCGGCCTCATCATGATAAATCATGATGGCAAATTTTGTGTCACCGGTAGCACTAGTCGTCAAGCTGCCAGTGCCGGCCTGCGGCCGCATCAATTCGGTGCAATCACTTTCGACGCTTTCCACATCAACTCCCCTCTATTCTTTACTTCGTCGACGACATACTCTTCAATGTACCGGCAGACTCAACCAGGTATGTTGCACCCACTCCGTCCTATGTTCACCATTCTCACATGCCACCGCCGCTTCCTCCATGACAGGTGACCGTGAGTTCCCACCCTGGTTTGTTCCGAATCACGGAGAACCAAACTTCGATGATGGCTTTGGGCATATTTTTTTAATGTATTGGGAAATGGCGGGCGAAGCAGACAAGAAGATAGTAGAGGGCTGGAAAGCGGATGCCGATAGGATCCTTATCTTTGTAGGTGTCTATATTTCATGCCGTGCTTGGTCCCAACTCCCAACCTAATAATCATAGACCGGTTTATTCTCTTCCACCGTCACAACACTAATTGCGGTGTCCATTCAGGACGTTCGACCAGACCCACAGGCCAACACCGACTGTCACCTCTCAAATATCTATCACCTTCTTGCTGACCCGAGCCGAACAAATGTTCCTTACACTCAATGCTCACCTCCATTCCCTCCAACTCTATTATCTCCACCGAAATATGCTATCTTGGTCAATTCATTTTGGTTCCTGAGCTTGATCATCAGTTTTATATGTGCTCTGCTCGCGTCCTTGCTGCAGCAATGGGCACGAAGATACCTTACGGCCACTCACCCACCTTACAGCCTACACAGGCGAACACGGATCCGTGCATTCTTTGCGGAAGGGGTCCAGACGTTTCATCTTCCGTGGGCATTTGATGCATTGCCCATGCTGCTACTACGTTTCCGTGTTCTTCTTCTTTTCCGGCCTCGTCGTATTCTTATCGAATGTCGAACCCACGATCTTCAAAGTGGTATTATCTCTAGTCGGCGTTTGCACGGCTCTACGGAATGATCACCTTCATGCCAATCTTTCGTTACGACACCCCATTCTATACCCCACTTTCGTTACCGGCATGGCTCGTTGTCAACGGAGTACCATTCGTCATATTTCGGTTTCTTCGGTGGTACACATTATCGCCTAATTCTTATTCACAGTCTTCGACATGCCAATACTTCAAGCAGTTGGAGGATAAATATCATCAATTACTCTCGCAAGGCATGCTGAAGACAGCCGAAGAAACTGCCCGAACTTTACCATCGGAGATCGATACTCGCGCCTTCATGTGGACATTTGACTCTTTGAAGGAAGACGACGAATTGGAGCGCTTCTTTGCGGGCTTACCTAGCCTCCGCAGCTCAAAGGTCGTACGCGATCCTCTGCCCGGTCTCGCACCCAAGCAACAATTGAAGCTCTTTGAAGCATTGATCGGGCTGTTGGACCGCACTTTCTCATCCGATTTGCTTCCTGATTCGGAAAAACACCGGCGTACGACCGTCTGTGCGAAGGCCATCGATCCCACGGACATTCCCGGAGCGTTTGAGTGGATCCTCCGCAAAGTTTTGTCCGCAGATCAGTATAGAGGACTGCAAACCACTGAATTCGGGAATATTATTAGTTGCTGGGGCGACGGCAGGGGCCAAAGGGATGCTTTACTTGTACGAGCCATAACTTCCATTATTCTCGCAAGGGTGCAAGAGCGCGATGACCGTTGGTTTACACTTGCCTCCAAAGAGTTAGGTATCACGAAATATGTCCTTCGTGACTACGAGACACATCGTGACAGCGCCTCACTTGCCATCTTGATTCATATCACTCGTCGGGTCCATAGCGCCTTCGCGGGTTCTTCGCCCCAGGCAAGGCCGCAGGTTGCCGAGTTGATGTCGGATGTTCTTGGAGCAGTTTCGGAATTCACGGCGCAGGATACATCTGCGGAATTGCGACACGATTTTTGTGCCCTCTGGAATCAAATCGCTCTTGAAGCGCGGAGCAGCAACGGATTGCTTGCATGGTTTATCCTCAGAAGGATTCGAAACGTCTACATCGTCTTACATCATGGTACCGATGCTTCCCCTACCGATTTTACCGCCTCTACTGGGGATCAGGACAGGATTCTGCGTCACCAGTACGCATACCCATTGTGCCGAATCCATGACCGTTATCCAAACTTGACACCTCATATTCACGACATCACTCCCCCCACAGTTCTTGTTTCCCCCATCCCGCATGAAAACTCTGCTCTTCCCTCTGCTCCTCTTGACAGCAGTCCCAATATTGCTCCATCAACTGGGCTCGGCCTACTTCGTGTGGACGAAAACGTCTCGGATGCGTTGCCTCCCGACAACAACGATACATTTGTTCCTGGCTCGTTGCACGCTACCTTTCAGATAACCCTTGAAATTCCTGCCCTGGATCCCGCTACCACTGGAGCGACACGACAAGACCCCTCCCTCGGAACGATACCCCGCCCTACCCTTGTCCATCGGTACAACGCAGACCTCCGTGATTCTTCTGGCGCACCAGACTTCCCATCTCGTTTTCCCACTGAAAAACACGGCATAATAATCCCTATGCGTACGTAGTTGACCTCCTCAAAGCCACCTGCAACTCGATCTGACCGCCCTCATTCCTTGATGACAGCCACCACACCTCTCGCCACTTCTCCTACTCCTCGGGAGTTGATGTATGTTCCCCATTCGGGTGCCATTGCTGAGGGAGAAAGCAGCGCCATGGCCGCTTTGCGCAGGGGAAAGGACAGGCTTGACCTACCTTTGGTGAACTCCGCAGTTACGGGGGCCACCCTGCACGATCCCTTACAATCACCGTCGCTTCCACCAGTTGCCGACATAGCCGTTGCGGGCCCTTCACAGCGCACTCTGGGTCGTGCAAGATCATCCTCATCCTTCTCACGGCCAGTATGATATCGTGTAATTATCTATATGGTAGAGAACGGATTTTCTTATTAGGTTCTCAATGCCTGGGCGGAGAGTGCGTGCGTGCGAGGCTCTGGCCTTGTTTAGGTGCTCTGAATGTACACATGTCCATCTCTCGAGCTGATCTATTCTTCGATGAACCAATGGTCGTTGCACACCTCGGCGACATGACCAAGTGGTGTTATGTAACAACAAATGAGAATGTGAGTAAAGAGGGTGCTTCTACGGAACTATATGCATATATGCATAGTTTATATATGACACGCAACGACACCGATACTAATCACCGAAGAGTATACTAGTAGTAGTACTCTACTTACACGGGCTGTCTCTATGTAGGCCGATTCGGATTCAGAGATGAGGGAGGCAAATACTAGAAGAAGCGTCAGAAAATGTCTAGGAGATGTCGACGGCTACGGTGACAGTCTGGGTCAGAGAATGGGATGATGAGTGCGACGTGGCGTTGAGGCTACCAACGACCAAGTATTGCAATCAGTCTTTCAAAGTCGAGTGATCCGAGACCCGTGACCTATACAATCCACCACAGTGAGCCAATGTAGAATAAATGGACACAACTATAGCTCGACGCACAGGATCCCACCCAGGCACAGCCTGAGAATCCATCCGTGTTGCAGCCCGGATTCGACCCAGATGTGATGTCATTCAAGCCCCCGAGGCATATCCCGTACAACCAGATGTTGAGGAAGCCGAGCGGCGGCCTGCCGTTCGAAATTCGGTAGTCATTCAGCAGCGAAATGATCCCCGCCGCAGTCTGTACGTCGGCAGTCAGGCATGCAGAGATAAGAGGAGGAGTCGAGTGTCGCACCGGCGTCGCACAGCTCGTGCCATTCAATATCTTAGGCATATTGTTGAGGACGATAGGGATACCTAATTGCCTGTAGAGCAATATCGGGAACACCACGTCCCCCAGGGCTACACAAATAATACAAAGTGAGAATGAGGCACTGGGTTACGGTAGCGAAACCACTTGTAAAAGCCGTTATACTGGCCGCCGAGGTTCCAGAGGAAGGTGGACACTGCATTGTGCTGGTACAGCGGGCGCGGAAAATACACTGAGAAGCCACCACCGGAGAGACTCGCGGCAACCTCTGGGTTGTATCCTGTCGTTCCGCCAACGCTGGTGACCCAGGGACCTGCGAGCACCATGAATGATGTTAAAAGCGGTCTGTTAATGCTTGTTTGCTGCTCGAAGGTAGGATTGAAATACCATACGCACAAGTAGAGGGGAAGGTAGGGAGGAACTGGACCCGCGAGTTGCCGAAGCTGTCTTTGGACAGGCAGCTCCCACCACCGACACCGTCGTTACCGCTCGAGAAGAGGACGCTGGCACCACGAACGCCGAGCTGCGCGAACAGATTGCACACATATATTGCATAATCCGGTGGAATTGATGACCTCTGGCATGCCGTAAGGCGTGCTTACTGTCTGCGGGACACTCCACAAGCCGAGCACGTAGTCGAGCCAGTTTAAGAACCCATCGCCCCGGGCAGCTAAGCCACCAGTGCTGTAAAATATGTGCGTGGTCGGGTAGGCAATGGCCGAAGTATACTGAATATTGAGACTCCCTTCGATGGTTGGGGTGCTCGGGTTGTACTTTCCGCCTCTGATCTTCACGACATTGTAGGTCGCCGAAGTCGCGTCGTAGCGATATCGATTCATGAATTGGCTCAGGTCGAACGGGCTCGGGTAATCATCGAGGTAGCCCGCAACGCCGAGCACATTCCGATCCGCGGCTAAGGGCACGTATCTATACGTCGAGTAAAACGAACGCAGGAACGACGGCGTCACATATTGGTCGCGGCGGGACAATACCGCCACGGGTTCTTCCTCCGGTACCTTTGTCTGCTCCGTGGTCACCCCGCCGCGGCGCGTGAATGGTTCCTGCCGCGGCGTGCGCGGAAATCCAAAGTGTGTGGTCGGCGCAACATTCTGTACGTGCTCAACCAGCACCGTGGGGAGCCCATAACCGAGCGTGCGGAGGACGGTGTCGTTCGTCCCAATGTGTTGGTACAGTTGGTACGATGCGCCCAGGAGTTTGTTGGCTCTGGAAACAGGGACGCCGGTGACCGTCAGCCAACTGCCGCCGTGCTTTGTTGAGATGGTAGAGGGGTGCACGCCGTGATGTTCGAGCCAGGCGTTAGCAAGCTCGAGCACATCCGAGGGCGGCGCGACAAGTTCGGCGACCTCCTCCCTGGATAGGTGTGCACCCAGCCTTCCCAGCGAAGTGAGACATGTGAGTATTAGGCACGCGGAAGAGTGGTGGTCCTGACGCACTTTGGATGGCCCGGAGTGCTGACGTCAATGAGAACATCAATCAAGGCATTCTCATTTTTGGCTTTGAGTGCAACGTGGAGATCGATGGTAGTGTCAGCAGGCGGGTAACCCAGATTCTTCCAGTTGTCTGGTACAGAATTCCATGTATGCTTCTCCCGAAGATCGTCCCAATGGGATGTAAAGGGCGTGGCGAGGCCGCTGAGAGGCCCGAAGGCGAGGACAGGCAAGACAGAAAGTGGGTGAAAGTGCATGACCTCTGTGATTTCTACATACCCCTGCAATAAATGAAGGCTAGAAGTCTAAAGAGTCCCACGGGGTTGAGACGCTGACAGCATGGCCTGGGGGCGGAGATTTTACGGCGTATCTAGGTGTCATGACTGAAACTGAAAGTGCCGCTGTCAGAATGATATCTTAGATAAGTGTAGTCAGAGATCTCGGAGGGCACTCGCCCAGGATATACGTGCTAATGCCATTGGCGCGAACTCGGATACGCATTCCAGCGGGCAGGCGTGTCCACCCGTGCAGCCCAGGTTGTTGGCCGTATGTCAGCGACGCCGGGCCCGGCTCCGGAACGACAATCGATGTAAGCGCGTCCCTCGTGCGAAAGTACCGAACCATGTCCCCTCCTCGCCGCCCTCGCCCTCACCTCGTCCTCACCGCCCCATCTACCGCACCACGCGCAGCGACAGCAGTAGCGTCCCGTGACTTTGTCGCGGCCACCCTGGCAGGTGCGTGCGGGGGCGGCGTGCACGAGGGGACAAGAGATAGAGCGTGCGGTGAAGCGAGAAGCCATAGGCGTGTAGGGAGTGTGTGTGTAGTTAGAGTATGTGAGTCATACAGCTAGATACAGCGCGGGACGCGGCACAATGGAGCGAGGCGAGGAGTGGTACAGCGGCGGGGTCGACGCTTCTAATGGGTCCTAGAATCGCAAGGTTCCAGATCCTCCTCAAGGAGACAAGAAAGGGCATCAACCCACTCATTCTCATTCCAGTTATGCTGTCGCCACCCAGTGGGAGGGCATGGCAAGCAGGCACACCGCACGTGACCCATGTTTGTTTCGTTCCCACCGCGTACAAAGTACCGGCCTCCGTATTGAGCTCGCTCGGTGGCGATGCCAACTCGCTCCTGACCTCCATAGCCCCCTTAGTCCATGTCTTCATCATTGCCAGACCCGCGAGCCATCCCAGCAGCCATCACTTGCGCCTGCCGCGACCAACCCGGGGTGGCAAAGCAAAGACATCTGCTGTATGGGGTGAGAATATTCGATTGCCCTAGCAGAACATGAGGTCGGCGTAGAGAGTGTTTGTAGTTGGCATGTACGAGGTTAATCCATGAGGCGTGCCAGGCGTGCATGAGGGAGGCTTGGCATGAGGAGTAAATCGATCGTCAATACGGAACTACAGTGTCATGCTTTCACTCCAAACCAACTACCACAGAGCGGTTTATTCTCTGCCGCCGTTGCCTCATTGATCTTAATTCGGGGTCATTCGACCAACCTCTCAGGACATCTCGGCATTCTACCTCGCAAATATCTCATCGCTGACCCGAATCGATCCAATATTTCCTTCCCCCTCTCTCTACCACGTTCTCCACCAACGTATGCTGTCTCGGTCAATGCGCTTTGGTTCTCTAGCTTGGTCGTTAGTCTAGCCTGCGCCCTGCTCGTGACCTTTCTGCACGAAGGTACATCAGGTTGAGTCTGCCACGTTACGCTCCATAGTCCATACGCTCCATACAAAGGGGTACGGATCCGTGCGTTCTCTGCCAAAGGAGTTGACTGAAACATTGCCCACGTGCTGCACCTTTCTTTCTTCCTCTTCTTTTCCGGCCTGTGTTTCTGAGTAACGTCAAGCCGATTTTCGTCATGACAGCCCATTTAATTCCCCACTTTCATTTTCAGCGTGGCTCTCAATGTCAATGAAGTACCATTTATCATATTTCGGTTTCTTCAGTAGTATACTTTATCGCTTGACACTAGGCTTCACTCACGACAATCTCCGACGAGTCCGACCTTCAAACGCTTCAGAATGTTGAAATTGCTCTCGCAAGGCATGCTGAAAACAGCTGAGGAAACCATCAGAGATCAACACGCACGATCATTGGACATCTGACTCCTTGGAGGAAGACGACAAACTGGAACGCTTCTTTGCGGCCTTACCTAGCCTCCGCAGTTCAAAGGTCGATCCTCTGCCCGATCTCATTGCCGAGAAAAAATTGAAGCTCATCGATGCACTAATCGGATTGTTGGAACGCACTTTCTCATCCGATTTACTTCACAGGTCGATTAAACACCGACACACGCGAAGGCCATCGATCCTACCGACATTCCCTGAGTGGGTCCTCCGCAGAATTTTGGCCGCGGATCAGTATAGAGACTGCAAACCATCGAATTCGGGCATCTTGTCAGTGGCTTGGGAGATGACAAGAACTAAAGGGTTGTTTTTCTCGTACAAGCCATAGTTTCCGTTATTCTCACAAGAGTACAAGAGCGCGACAACCGTTGGTTTACACTCGCCTTCAAACAACTAGGCGCCCCGGAATCTGACCTACCTTCGTGACTCCGACACGTGGCAATGATTTGTCACTTACTGTCTTAATTCATATCACTCGGCAGGTCCATAGCACCTTCAGTGGTCTTGCACCGCTGGTCAGGTCGTAAATCGCCGAGCTGTTATCAGAATGGTTCAAGAAAAAAAAAGTGTTGTTGTCGGACGTTCTTGGAGAACTTTCTAAATTCACGGCCGCGGTACGGGAAGCATCTACGAAAATACAACACGATTTTTGTGCCCCTCTGGAATCAAATCGTTCTCGAAGCACGGATAGCAACAGACGACTTGGGTGGTTTATCCTCCGACGGATTCGAAACGTCTATATCGAGTTACATCGTGGTTCCCATGGTTTTTTTTTTTTTTCGGATTCATTTTATTCTGGGATGCGTACCGGAGATACAGACCAGTCGTAGAGTAATCGCTCGAGCGGGGCGTGTGCGAGGCGTGACGTGACGTTGTTAAAGCGAGACTTGCAGGGCTACGGGACTTGGGAATGTGCTTGGAGAACCCGAGGGCATGTCACGGTACCACCACCTACGGCTGGCACCGTCTCGTACTCGACACCTGAGCCCGTTCCCTGCTGGGTTATCGTCGAGTATGGATGCCTTCGGAGTGAGTCCCGGGACGGTATCCCCCCAATCGACCATGTTGTAAGACACGCCGTCGTCGCCAACGATGCCCTCGTCTTCGCCTATACTTTCCTTTGCGATCCGCGAGGCCGCGTTCAGGGTTCGCAAAGAGACGCCCGCACGAATGGAAGACAGACTTGGTGGGAATGCCCTCGGGCCGCAAGCTATAAGTAGGGTCGAAATTCCCGATCACGGGAATGTGCTGTCCTGGAGGACCCGGAGATGACGTAGAGGCAGGAGACTTCGAACGGGGGACCGAGTGGTCTCTGGAATAGATGGTCCCGAAGGGGTCAGTGCACGAGGACAATATGGCGCATTCCAGGCGGCATTACATAGGCGACAGGATGGCCTCCTGGGATTGGGTTGGTGGGGGAGGAGGGTGCAGAGATCCGGAGCGGTCATTGTCAGATCACAGGATTCAAGATATAAATGGTGTAGGTAGTGCCCTCACGAAGGTTTGTCTCGAGGGGCGGACACGCGAAAGGCGATACAGTAGTCCAGTGAGCATAGCCCCTGACATGGCTTGACAAGAGAGCTGACGCACCTCGTCTAACTTGTCTGTGATGACTGACGGTATCGAGGTAAGAGGTGGGTCAAGCATCTCGATAGTGCCGGTCAGGAACAGTTTCCAAGAAGATATATAAACGAAAGAGCAAAGTGGTTTGTGAGTTACACAGTGTCGCCGGACGAATGCTGGCGGACGTTACGGGGTATAATACGGTTTCCAAAAGCGCCCTCCAAAAAAAAAAGACAAATTGATCTCACTGTACTGGCGACCTCACTGGTTCTTGTTCACTCAGGGCCACAGGCCCTTATCCGGGTTTGAGCGCACACGGAATTCTGCAGAATTCTACCTTTTCTTGACCTCGGATCACGGAACCACGGCCCGGCCCTCCTTTGGTACTCAGTGTCACTGGGGGCATTTCACAATGTAATCCAATTCAGTCGGCTATTTCACGAAATCTGATTGGTCAGATTTTTGCAACTGAATTGGTTTACATTGTAAAATGCCCACAGTGTGTACTGCTGTAGTCGTCGTGTTCAGTTGCCAACTAATCCAACTTAGCGACCGCCTAACCCGGACCGAATCCCCAACTGTCAGCGCTGTCATCAGCTGACAGGCATCGCAACACTGAAATGCACAGCCTCGACTCACCCCACGTACTCACAATCTTACCATTTCCTTCTTCAGAACAATGCCTCCCGCCGGCATTGGATATCCTCCCACCGCACATACATGCCATGGCGAGTGGCCGCAGACACCGACAATAACAACCGTTCAGCCGCACACAGAAGCCGAAATGGTTGTGGGGCCCAACGACCATGCAACCCGAAGTAGAAAGGCTGAACGACTGCGGGGGGGATCGTGCCAGGTATGATGCCAATGTGTATCACCTATGTGCAGCTGACCTGACGAGTTTGAGCCAGTGCTCTCAGGATTGTTTTGGGAGTTTTATCTGCACATTTTTAAGTTGTTTTTGCATCTGTGGCGAATGTTGTTGCGTTTGAGAACTTGTCGCATGGAGGTGCACTGGTGTGCTGGACTTGTATTTATTGGTATTACTGTAGTTGTCTCGGCACGGCAAGTATGAGACATGTCACGAACATTGTATTGCTAGTGGGGGCGAGTTGGTGTCGGTTCCCATTAACATGTTAGACGTACATATCAATACTAGCAAGGCTAAAGCTAACAAGCGATGTAGATCGTACAGATTGCATTACATGCAGTTCCCTCTAGCAGATGAGAGGCTCAGAGAATTCTTCTTTTCTTTTGAACCCACTAGAGTGCGTCCTGGGGTACAAAACCCTATATAGTCCACAACTCGCCCTCTATTCATCAATACTCCCTCCTTGGATAGTTCTTGTTATTGTTTCGCTTCAGTAATACAGGACGTGTACTACATGCAGATATACATACTCTATATATGACACGCAACCACGCCGATACTAATCACCAGGAAGTATACTACTAGAGAAAGCGTCAGAAGATGTCTACAGATGTCGACGGCCACGGCGACAATCCGGGTCAGGGAATGGAATAATGAGTGCAATAACGCGTTGAAACTAGCCCGGGTCACACTACTACCAATGACTAAGTATTGCAACCAGTCTTTCAAAGTCGAGTGATCCGAGACCTGTGACCTATAAAATCCACCACAGTGAGCCAACGTCGAATAAATGGACACAACTATAGCTCGACGCACAGGATCCCACCCAGGCACAGCCGAGAATCCATCCGTGTTGCAGCCCGGATTCGACCCAGATGTGATGTCATTCAAGCCCCCGAGGCATATCCCGTACAACCAGACGTTGAGAAAACCAAGTGGCGCCTTGCCGTTCGAAATCCGGTAGTCATTCAGCAGTGAGATGATTCCCGCTGCGGCCTGTACGTCAGAAATCAGGCATGAAGAGATAAGAGGAGTCGAGTGCCGCACCGGCGTCGCACAGCTCGTGCCACTCGATATCAAAGGCATATTTCTATGTAGGATAGGGTAGTTTATTGCCTGTAGAGCGATATCGGGAACCCCACGTCCCCCAGGGCTACACAAATAACACAAGGTTAGAATGAGGCAGCGGGTCACGGTAGCGAACCCACTTGTAAAAGCCGTTATACTGGCCGCCGAGGTTCTGGAGGAAGGTAGGCACAGCATTGTTCTGGTAAGGCGGGCGCGGAAAATACACTGAGAAGCCACCACCGGAGAGACTCGCGGCAACCTCTGGGTTGTAACCCGTCGTTCCGCCGACGCTGGTGACCCAGGGACCTGCGGGCACCGTCCACGGTGCAGTGAGCGGTCTACCAATTCTTGTTCGCTGCTCGAAGGTAGAGTTAAAATATCATACGCACAAGTAGAGGGGAAGGTAGGGAGAAACTGGACCCGCGAATTGCCAGAGTTGTCTCGGAGCAGGCAATTCCCACCACCAACACCATCGTTACCGCTCGCGAAAAGGGCGGTGGCGCCACGAACGCCGAGCTGCGCGAACAGATTGCACACATATATTGCATAATCTGGTGGAACTTCGTTCTCAGACATGCCGTAAGGCGTGCTTACTGTCTGCGGGACGCTCCACAGGCCGAGCACGTAGTCGAGCCAGTTTAAAAACGGATCGCCCAGGGGACCTGAGCGGCCAGTGCTGTAGAATACATGCATGGTCGGGTAAGCAATGGCCGAGGTATACTGAATATTGAGATTCCCCTCGATGGTCGGATTGCTCGGGCTGTACTCTCCGCCTCTGATCGTCACGACACTGTAGGTCGCCGAGGTCGCGTCGAAGCGATATTGGTTCATAAATTCCCCTAGGTCGAACGGGCTCGGGGAATCACCGAGGAAGCTAGCAATGCCGAGCACATTCCGGTCCGCGGCTAAGGGCACGTATGTAGACGTCTTGTACAACGAACGCAGGAATGGCGGCGTAGCGTATTGGTCGCGGCGAGACAATGTCGTCCCAGGTTCTTCCCCCTGTACCTTCGCCCGCTCCGTGGTTACCCCGCCGCGGCGCGAGAGTGGTTCCTGCCGCGGCGTGCGCGGAAATCCGAAGTGTGTGGTCGGCGCAACATTTTGTACGTGCTCAACCAGCACCGCGGGGAGCCCATAACTGAGTGTGCGGAGAACTGTATCGTTCGTCCCAATGTGTTGGTACAGTTGGTACGACGCGTGAAGGAGTTTGTTGGCTCTGGAAACAGGGACGCCGGTGACCGTCAGCCAACTGCCGCCGTGCTTTGTTGAGATGGTAGAGGGGTGCACGCCGTGATGTTCGAGCCAGGCGTTAGCAAGCTCGAGCACGTCTGAGGGCGGCGCGACAAGTTCGGCGACCTCCTCCCTGGATAGGTGTGTACCTAGTCTTTCCGGCGAAGTGAGACATGTGAGTACTACGGGCGCGGAAGAGTGGTGGTTCTGACGCACTTTGGATGGCCCGGAGTGCTGACGTCAATGAGGGCATCAATCAATGCATTCTCATTTTTGGCTCTGAGTGCAACGTGGAGATCGATGGTAGTGTCAGCAGGCGGGTAACCTAGGTTCTTCCAGTTGTCTGGTACAGAATTCCATGTATGCTTCGCTCGAAGATCGCTCCAATGGGATGTAAGAGGCGTTGCGAGGCCGCTGAGAGGCCCGAAGGCGAGGACAGGCAGGACAGAAAGTGGGTGAAAGTGCATGACCTCTGTGATATCTACATACCCCGGCAATTAATGAAGTTTAAAGAGTCCCTCGAGGTTGAGACGCTGACAGCGTGGCCTGGTGTCGGAGATTTTACGGCGTATCTAGGTGTCGGGACTGAAACTGAAAGCGCCGCTGTCAGAATAGATGCATCATGATACGATACTAAGTTATACGATACGATGCATTGCAGCAATTTGATTGGGAAAGCAGAATGATATTAGATAAGTGTAGCCAGAGATCTCGGCGGGCACTCACCCAGGATATACGTACTTGTGCCCTTGCCGCGAACTCGGATATGGATTGAGACATTCCAGTGGGCAGGCATGTCCACCCGTACAGCCCAGGTTGTAGGCCGTATGTCAGCGACGCAGGGCCCGGCTCCGAAACGGCAGCGGACGCAAGCCCGCCCCGCGTGCGAAAGTACCGAACCATATTCCGACTCGCTGCCCTCGTCCTAACCCTTGCCCTAAGTATCGCCCCACGCGCAGCGACAGCAGTAGCCTCCTGTACCTTCGTCGCGGCCGACCTGACAGGTGCATGCGGCAGCAGCAGCATGCGCGCGGTGGCACGGGACGGAGCGTACGGTGAAGCGGGAAGGCGCTTGCGTGTACGGAAAGTGTGCGTAGTTAGAATATGCGAGTGAGTCGTGCAGCGTGGGATGCGGCACGATGCGCATCTGTGTCTAGGCTGCGCTCATCGTACTCATGCTCGAAGCGCACCGCGTCCACGCGTGGTCGTAGGCGGTGTCGGTACGTAATGCGTGTGCGAGCTCGGCTCGTGCGTGTACGTTCGAGGGAGACGCAATACGCTGAGGCGAGGAGTGGTACAACGGTGGGGTCGATGCTTCTACTGGGCCCGAGACAATCGTAAGGTTCTTGATCGCCCTCAAGGAAACACAAGAAAGGTTATCAATTCATTCACTATTTCAGTCATGCCGTCGCTACGAATATGATCATCCAGCGGGAAGGCATGACAAGCAGGCACGCCGCACCCGCGCTCGGCCGCGCATGCCTGTGTCCATTCTGTAGACCGTACTTCCCGCGCGCAAAGTACCGATCAATGGCCTCTGTATTGAATCCGCTAGGCAAAGGTGCCTACCGAACCCACGAGCGGTCAGCCACCACCTGCGCCTGCCGCGACTCACCCCGGTGAAGGGTGACAAAGTGAAGACACCTGCCGTGTGTAGTGAGAATATTCTATGGCCCTATCAGAACCTAGGTTCGGCGTAGAGAGTGTTTGTAGTTCGTATGTACGAAGTTAATGTATGAGGCATGTGTGAGGCTCGGCATCAGGAGTAAATTGACATTATTCGAGGTTAGCCCAATAATTAGATAATCGCTAGATTAATATTATGGGGATAGGAGGAACTTGCGCTCGATCTCACCCTTTCGCCAGACAGAACAATAATCAATGTTCAGCTGGAAATGGTTGTGAAGCCTAACGACGAATGCAACCCGAAGTGGAAAGGCTGAACGATTGCGAGACTGCGAGGGGGATCGCGCCAGGTATAACGCTAATCTGTATCACTTATGCGCAGCTGACCCGACGAGTTTACGCCATTGTTCCCCGGGATGTTTGGTGGGTTTGATCCGCATATTTTGCAGCTGCCGTTGCATCTGGGGCGAATGTTGCCTGAGAACTCGTCGCACGGAGGTGCACTGTGCTAGAGTTTTATTCATTGATATTAGTTGTCTCAGTAAGTATGAAACATGGATGTCACGGACATTGTATTACCCGCGGAGGGCGAGTTAATATCGGCTCCCACTGATGTGTTGGAGCAACATGTCAATACTACCAAGGCTAAAGTTAACAGGCGATATGTACCACAGAGATTGTGTTACATATTACAGCTCTCTACGCATAATACAACTCGCCCTCTATACATCCCTCGGATAGTTCTTCCTATTGTTTCGCATCAGTAATACATGCAGTACATGCAGATATGCATAGTTTATATATGACACGCAACGACGCAGATACTAATCACCAGGGAGTATACTACTGGTATTACTCTACTTACACACACGGGCCATCTCTATGTAGATTGATTCGGATTCAGAGATGAGCAACGCAAATACTAGAGGAAGCGTCAGAAGATGTCTAGATATCGACGGCCACGGCGACAAAAAAATAAAATAGACTGAAATAATGAGTGCCACGAAACGTTGAAGATTAGCCCAGGTCACATCCACTACCAATGACTAAGTATTGCGACCAGTCTTTCAAAGTCGAGTGATCCGAGACCCGTGACCTATACAATACACAGTGAGCCAACATCGAATAAAGAGACACAACTATGGCTAAGCGCACAGGATCCCACCCAGGCACAGCTGAGAATCCATCCGTGTTGCAGCCCGGATTCGACCCGGACGTGATGTCATTCAAGCCCCCGAGGCATATACCGTACAACCAGATGTTGAGAAAGCCGAGTGGCGCCTTGCCGTTCGAAATCCGGTAGTCATTCAGCAGCGAGATGATTCCAGCCGCAGTCTGTACGTCGGAAATCAGGCATGAAGAGATGAGAGGAGTCGAGTGCCGCACAGGCGTCGCACAGCTTGTGCCACTCGATATCCAAGGCATATTTCCAAGGAGGATACGGTAGTTCATTGCCTGTAGAGCGATATCGGGAACGCCACGTCCCCCAGGGCTACACAAATAACACAAAGTGAGAATGAGAATGAGGCACCAGGTCACGGTAGCGAACCCTACTTGTAAAGGCCGTTATACTGGCCGCCGAGGTTCTGGAGGAAGGCAGGCACAGCATTGTTCTGGTAAGGCGGGCGCGGAAAATACACTGAGAAGCCACCACCGGAGAGACTCGCGGCAACCTCTGGATTGTAGCCCGTCGTTCCGCCAACGCTGGTGACCCAGGGACCTGCGGGCACCGTCCACGGTGCAGTGAGCGTCTACCGATTCTTGTTCGCTGCTCGAAGGTAGAGTTAAAATATCATACGCACAAGTAGAGGGGAAGGTGGGGACGGAACTGGACCCGCGAGTTGCCGGAGTTGTCTCGGAACAGGCAGTTCCCACCACCAACACCATCGTTACCGCTCGAGAAGAGGACGGTAGCGCCACGAACGCCGAGCTGCGCGAACAGATTGCACACATATATTGCATAATCTGGTGGAATGGTGTCCTCGGGCGTGCCGTAAGGCGTGCTTACTGTCTGCGGGACGCTCCACAGGCCGAGCACGTAGTTGAGCCAGTTTATGAACCGATCGCCCTGGGTAGCCGAGCCGCCAGTGCTGTAGAATATATGCGTGGTCGGGTAGGCAATGGCCGAAGTATACTGAATATTGAGATTCCCCTCGGAGGTTGGGGTACTCGGGTTGTACTCTCCGCCTTTGATCTTCACGACACTGTAGGTCGCCGAAGTCGCGTCGGAGCGATATTGGTTCATGAATTGCCTCAGGTCGGACGGGCTCGGGGAATCACCGAGGTAGCCCGTAACGCCGAGCACATTCCGATCCGCGGCTAAGGGCACGTATGTAGACGTCTTGTATAACGAACGAAGAAATGATGGCGTCACATATTGGTCGCGGCGGGACAATACCATCCCGGGTTCTTCCCCCGATACCTTTGTTTGCTCCATGGTTTCCCCGCTCTGGTGCACGAGCGGTTCCCGCCACGGCGTGGACGAGAATCCGAAGTGTGTGGTTGGCGCAACATTCTGTACGTGCTCAACCAGCGCCGCGGGGAGCCCGTAGCTGAGCGTGCGGAGGACGGTGTCGTTCGTCCCAATGTGCTGGAACAGTTGGTACGACGCGCGAAGGAGTTTGTTGGCCCTAGAAACAGGGACAGCGGTGACCGTCAGCCAGCTACCGCCGTGTTTTATTGAGATGGTAGAAGGATCCACGCCGTGATGTTCGAGCCAGGCGTTGGCAAGCTCGAGTACGTCTGAGGGCGGCGCGACAAGTTCGGCGACCTCCTCCCTGGATAGGTGTGCACCCAGCCTTCCCGGCGAAGTGAGACATGTGAGTACTATGGGCGCGGAAGAGCGGTGATTCTGACGCACTTTGGATGGCCCGGAGTGCTGACGTCAATGAGGGCATCAATCAATGCATTCTCATTTTTGGCTCTGAGTGCAATGTGGAGATCGATGGTAGTGTCCAGCAGGGCGGGTAACCCAGGTTCTTCCAGTTGTCTGGGACAGAATTCCATGTATGCTTCGCTCGAAGATCGTCCCAATGGGATGTAAAGGGCGTGGCGAGGCCACTGAGAGACCCGAGGGCGAGGACAGGCAGGATAGAAAGTGGGTGAAAGCGCATGACCTCTGCGATATCTACATACGTCTGCGATATCTACAAACGTCTACGATATCTACACAACCCTGCAATTAATGAAGGCTAGAAGTCTAAGAAGTCCTTCGGAGTCGAGACGCTGACAGCGTGGCCTATCGCGGATATTTTACGGCGTATCTAGGTGTCGGGACTGAAACTGAATGTGCCGCTATTAGAATGGGGTAGATACATCTTCCGCGGGCCCAAAATTGGAATGTTCAAGTTTTTTCACATAGCTATGCGAGTATAGGTTTGTCGACCCAGGGGGAAGTGTAGATAGAGTGATAGAGAAGATAAAGGGAAACACGGACGGGACCGAGGAGTCGATTAGATAATCGTTAAGTTACCGTAGAGTAAATTAGATAATAACGAAAATACTCCAGAGATAGGAGAATAGTCTCCTCTCTAGATCTCCATTCACTCGCGTCCCCTCATACATGAGCTGCCGGCTGCACTTAATCACTATAGATCGTTAACGCAGGAGCAAAGAGATAGATTCTATTTTCGTTTTCCGTACGCGTGTAAAGTATATATAACAAGCTTAGTAATTAAGAGTTAAGAAGTATAAGTATCATTCCGAGCCTAGCTCAGAACATAGTCCTTACATTATACTAACACAGGTGCGCTTTGGTTCGAACTAGCTACTATGGGCCATCTTGGCATATAGGTACCTGTCCTTCAGAGCTATCTCGCACACAGTGATAGTGCGCTACTCGCCAATTACACTTACATTCCTCGGGAAAAATTCATGCTTCATTTCGAACACTTTCAGTCCAGAGATACTGCCTCCCTTGAATTGGTTTCTCGATTTGATATTCAGGGTACTCTTCCTACGCTACAGCACGACTTCTGCGACCTGTAGAACGAGATCGCCCTCATGGCAGGGACCACCCCGGATCGTCGTACTCGCTGCTCAAGAATGTCCACCACGTTTTACATGAACGGTTCCGCATCCTCTGCCTTGATGGGCATGTTTTAATCCTACTATCCTCTTACCCCCTGCGCAATATCCCCGGCCATCGCTCCCGGCCATCCTCCCACGCTCGGATCGTGTTATCCAATACGACAGCTCTGGCGCCTCGTATCCACGATGGCTCTGGCCTTACCACATCTCCTACTTCCCCTATTCCGCACGACAATGCCGCTCTTCCACTTGTTCCTCTTACCAGCAATCCCAATGTGGCTTCCTCGTCCACGCCAGCTCCACTTCGTATGGACGAAAACCTGATGGATGTGCCGCCTATTCCCGCATCGACCCCTCCACTAGGAAGGTGCCCCGCTCTACCCCTACCCTCCGGCACGGCACAGGCTCCTGGGCTTCTTCTGACGTACTAGACTGACCATCTTTACCTTCTCCCACCGCATCCATCGACACTGGTCCCTATGAGCGCGTTGTCCTTTTCAGACCCCTCCGCAGCTCGATCCGACTACGCTCAGTCTCGGTCAGAACCTCATTCCGTCATGCCAGCCACCGCTCCTCTCCCAAATTCTCTTGCTTCCTCTCCACAGCAGTAAGCCTGTTCCTCATTCGGGTGTCACTGCCGAAGGAGAAGACGGCACAAATGCCGCAGAGCCGATCTACTCTTCGATGAACCAATAGTCATTGTACCCTCGGATCGAGTGGTGTGATGTGACAACAAAGGAGGAAGTGAGTGAGCGAAGAGGGTGCTTCTTCTACGGAACCGTATCATGATACGATATGATACAATGCGCCAATATCGAAAGGGATAGAATAAGTCCATGGGACAGCAGAATAGTATATAAGATGGGAAAAAGTGTGGCCGGTGCGCCAATCTCACCCATGATAAGCGTACTTATGTCGTTGCCGTGAACTCGGATATGCATCGAGGCTTCCCGGCGGGCGTGCATGCCGAACAGGTACCCGCACCCGCGCGCGCAGCCCAGGTTGTAAACCGAGCCCTTGCACAAACCGTCTGCAACAACATACATTAAACAGTAGATTAATACAGTCAATAACCACAGTAAAAATGAACTATAGATGGAGATGTGCAACAGAGACCTGATTGGGAAGGAGATCGCTCTCACTGGTAATAGGCAGTGAGAACATCACTGGCAGGCGATAGCCTATTATAGGAGTGGAATATGTGGTAAAACTCTCGCGTGTGGTCGCTGGTACCGCCTTCACGTGAAAAGAACGCTAAATCGTATTCGCCGATGGTGGTGACGGAACAATCGCGGGGTATCTCTGCAGAGAGCGACGTGATGGGCACGTTAAGCAAGGGAGAGAATGCGTCGATCGCTGGCGCGTGCGCTGCAATTGCGGCCGCGAGGTATGACGCATCGCATGTCGAGGGAAGGAGATGCGGGGGAAGGTATAGCTCAGGGTACAACGGCTCTGGTGTAGGCATGGGGATGGGTGTAGGCAAAGAGGAGGTCGGGGGTGTGGGCGCGTCATGACGCGTTTCCTCGTCGGGGATGGCAAGAGGCGCCCTGATGGGAGAGGGTGCGTTTGAGCTCGAAGACGAGCCCGTGTCAAAGTCGGCGTCATATCCCGAAGACCCGCCATGCTCATCCTCCGTCATCGCGCGACAGACGCCAGCGGCATAGAAATACTGCGGGATGCGGACTGGCGGAAACTCACAAGGGGAAATGACCTCTGCGCCTGGCTTCGAAAGCGGGCGCCAGGACTGCAGAACTGTCCTCACTTTGTCCGCGGACATGTTAACGAATGTACGCTTTTTGCCCCTGCGCTCCTTGCCGAGCTGCATGCTCAAAAACTCCAGCTGGCCAAAAGTCATCTTGAGAATCTTGTACTCATCGTCCACTGGCGGCCTGGGGTCGTGAAGGCGAGGAAATAGCCTTCTGTACTCGTTCTGAAAGAGAGCTTGGAACGGTTTGCAGACTTCCAAATGGCGCAGCATAGAGTCGCTCCGCTGACCCCTGCAAATAAGCGATGGTTAGTGACCCTTCAGGGGAGACAATTTAGATGACGCACTGGCCGTGGCACTTAGGGCTGAGAGGAAAGGCAGGGCAGACGAGTCTTGGAAGCCATTGGCGGGTCTCCGGGTCCAAGTTATCCGCATGCTCGTTGGAGAACAGTTGGTGCTTGTGAAGGTTGCAGGCAGAAACCCGAGGGGCAGCCTCATCGCTGCGGGGGCTTGCAGGAAAAAAACCCAGGCAACAGTGTCTGATGGCTTCAACCTCTTCTCGTACCCTCACAGGCATTTCATTCTGCAGATAAGCAGTTAAGAAGATGCTCAAATCTAGAGAAGCGGAGTGACACACCAGCAGTTCGGTGGCGGGGATGAATATGGTGCCATATTTTGAGGTGCAGGACCGAAGCCTCGCTTTCACCTCTACACTCTTTTTACTCTGCCTTGCATCAGCTTTGGCTTTGTCTCTTTCAATAGCGCTCCTTGCAATTGGGCCTCTGGTTAGACGCGGGACAGTAGAGGAGGAGCTCGGTCTGGTGAGGTGGTGGGACGCCGCGCAGCCAGCTACACGGGCAGATGTCTTCGAGTTGCGAGTCACCCGGACCATGCTAGAGTTAAAGACAAAATATGAGTGAAAAACGGGATGAGAGAGCTATAGGCTGTCTCTAGTAGCTCGAGAATTTATATCCCAGGCGCCCCAAATAGAAAAGCTAGCATTCACAGGGATATCCACGACTTGGAGAACAGCCATTTTTGGGGACCGAGCGACAAGCGAGTCAATGCTGAGCGATGTTTAGAAACAATGAGACCGCTTGACTGTTTTTAGTCGGAAAGACGAGCCCATGCGGCTGAGGTTGTGGCGAGAATGAATGTAGGACTTTTACTAGCATCCACTAAATGTAGTGGCTAAAATAAGCGAAAGCGCTCTTTTTGAGGCTGTGATGAACTGTATGCAGAAATCCACGACTCGAACGCGAACGGTGCCATGTATACCACATACCGTGGCACTAGATAAAGTTCTAGCACTATAGGACATCCACTGGCAGAAGCGATATGCTCCATCTCCCCAAGGAAATACCGGTGTTCGTGGATATAAGTACGATGCCAGTCAGTAGTTGAGCGAGATAATAGCCTAAACAAGGTAGAGGTGAATTACTGTTTCGATCTCAGATCGTCCACCTTGCGTGCCTAGACCGGGCCGGAAAACCGTCTTTCGGTTCGGACAGGCCCAGGCCCCGCAAATCACCACTTCACGCCCACGAACAGCCCCAAGTAATTTATCGACACGTTCCTGATTGCGTGGGCATGTAGGATACATGCGGCCTACTCTCCAACGAGCTTTCCTCAGCACCCATCGCCGATGACCACTCACAGATGTGTCGGGCTATTCTTTGCTGTGTTTCGGTACCATTTGACCCAGTGCTCGCAGCATATCTGCAATGGGCCTATGGACTAAGAGCTTCTTCCTCTTCCTTCACGGCGGTTTCGGGAAAATGTTAGGCATTTTACCCTTGTTTAGAAGCCTGAACGTCGAAGAAACTAGCCGGATTCTCTGCACAGCGCGACCGGAAGTGGAGGTTCAAGGTTCGCTCTCAAGCACTCGCGTAGTGACCGCACCGGGTGCTGACTTATGTTACACAGGTGAGAGTTACAAACACGCAGCAACAATCGACACGCTCCCAGAGGATGTTTTGCTGGAAATATTTTACTCGTATCAAACGGATGACGATCTTCGGTCCCCCCTTATCCCTGCACCATGTAGATGGCTCGCACTGGTGCACGTTTGCCGAAGATGGCGTCAAATCGTATTTGAATCACCACTCCGTCTTGACCTCCAGCTTCTCTGTACGTACAGAACTCCTGTGAGGAAAAATCTGGGTTTTTGGCCACCCTTCCCTATTGTCATCGAACATTGCCATAACCAGGAACTTCTTGTGACGAAGATAATCTCTTTGCTGCCCTCGAACATCCCAATCGTATAGGTCATTTCGATCTCAGTCTACCGAACTCGTAGTTGAGCAAGGTGTCCACGGGGATGCAACAATCATTTTCGGCACTGAAACGTCTCACGCTTCTGGCAGAAAATAGGAATGTCCTTGTCCTTCCCGATGGATTCTTGGGTGGAGTTGCCCCGTATTTACAGCAAATCGCCTTGGGAGATATCATCTTTCCGGGGTTACCTACGCTTCTTTCATCTTCCGGTGACCTTGTCAGTCTTAAATTCCCCAGAATGGTTACATTTCACCTGAGGCTATGGTAGCGTATTTGGCCGCATTACCCAGGCTCGAAACGTTTCACATCGAATTTCAGTCAGCTATTTACCGCCCTGATCGAACACTCACGCCTTCCGTATCACGGACGGTCATCCCTTCTCTCACCTCCATTGATTTCAGGGGCGCTAGCGAGTATCTGGAGGAACTCGTTTCCTGGATCGATAGTCCTCAACTAAACCAAATCCGCATAACCTACTTGAATCAGCTTGTCGACCTCCAAGTTACTCAACCGTTCGAGTTGTTCAGAAGACCCCGAGCTGACCCTCTTCAGGTACGCGGATGTAACCAATCACCTGGTCTCCCTCGAGTTATCTCCACGCCATCAAAATCGGGTTCCTGTCAGGACTTCCGTCTTATGCCAAGGAATTGACTGGCAAGTTTCGCACATAGCCCAAGTACTCAGCCACCGTTCCACTATCCTCCCTCATGTGATTAATCTCATGCTCAACTTTGTTCGGGGGGACGAGGATAATCAACTAGAAAGCGTGGACAATGCCGAATGGCTGCACCTCTTCTATCGAATTTCCGCAGTGCAGACACCGTACGTATCTCAGGAATTATCAGGGCGCGTCGCTCTTGCACTGGAAGACGTCACCGAGGAGGCGGTCGGCGAAGTGTTGCCAGCCGTCAGTTCAATTAAGCTAGTGGGTCAGGTGGCATCATGCGTTGACAAGTTCATCGCCGTTTGCCGGCTCTCTGGTCGCTCTGTAACCGTAAACGAAAAAAAGAGTGGGGCATTTCAAAGCTATCACAGGATCGAGAATATCGCAAGGCCACAAAATCTGCATCCAACATCCAGAGAGCGATTTGCTACTAGGTTTCGTAATAAGAATGATATTGGAGTTGGAGTTGTGGATCACAAGCGGGGGGGGATACACAGCCCCTTCTTTGCCCACGTTTGCAGATGGCGCGCACTGTCCGTTCCCGCCCTCCCCCTCTGTGCGCAAAATGAGGGTCGCAAAACACCCTCTTTTACTCTCCTTGTCTCAAGAAGGGGCGGCCTCTCCGTCGCGTGCCCACCTTTGCGTGCCCCCTCTTTCCGTGACTTTCCCCCTTAGCTCGCCAGGGCCTGGTTTCATACCATGGGTTTGCGCGCGCCCCGTATACCCTGTCACCCATTCCTTGCCTCGCCTCCCACCGTCACCCCGTTAGCCGGGTTTCAAAAACCGAAACCGCGATCAGCTGCAAGTCCTTCAATGAAGGGTTAAAAGGGGTGTGCTTCCCTTCCGCCATGCTGGCGCTCTCTGCTTTACGCATTATCTTCTCTAGAGCCGATCCATCCCCGGATGAATTAATCGACATTACAACTCGCTGAGACAACAAACGAGGAGACGAGTGCTTCTTCTACGGAACCACATCATGATACGATACGCCAAAATCAAAAAATAAATCGAATAAGTGTACGAGTTGATTGAGAGAACAGAATGATATATAAGATGGGGGAAAAAAAGTGCGGTCAGTGCGCTATCTCAACCATGATATACGTACTTATGCCGTTGCCACAAACTCGGATATGCATCGAGGCTTTCCAGCGGGCGGGCACGCCGAACAGGCACCTGCGTCCCGTGCAGCTCAGGCTGTAGACCATAGACCAGCGACGCGGGCTCTAGCTCCAAAACGACAACGGACGCGAGCTCATCCCGCGTGCGGGCGTCACGCCACTATACGGGGCTGCAGAAACCTTCTGCACCGGCGTGCGCGAGGAGGCGCACGGGGAGGTGCGGGCCAGAGCGCACAGTGATGTAGGAAAGTGCCCGCATGTACGGCGAGAGGGTGTGGTTCGAGTGCTCGTGATGGAGGCGCTGCGTACGGGCCCATGCAGGTGGGCGGCAGGACGTCTGTCGAGGGCACGCAGTGGGTGTGTGGTGTGCGGGCTCGAGGGCGGCGGGGCGGGGAGTGCAGTCATGGTCGGCATTTCGATTGGGTCCCAGACAATACTAAGCTTCCGATCGAGAGACAGCACAAGATTGTCGTTTTTCACTCACCATCGCCACAAATGAGATTTTCCACCGGGAGGGCAAATAGGCACTCGCACGTGGCCAGCTGGGCCCATGCTATAACCGTAGGCCAATGACACAGGCCCCAACTCCCACATGCAAAAGTACCAATCAACGCCTTCTGCATCCTATCGCTGAGAGGGGATATCAACTCGCTCCTGATCCCCTCATCTCCATCCCTGTGGTCGGCATCACCACCGAACCCGTGAGCCACCTCCCAAGATCAATAGGTTTCGTAAGCCGTCAACCGTCAAACCCCAGGGCCGTTTAGGGCAACTCCTTTATAGTACCGTCAGATAACAGTACGGTATCAGCCCTGTCTGGGCCTCCAAAGGCTCACCAGGACATTCGCCAGACACTTGCTCTCAAGGCTGCTCGTCATTCAGGTGCCGCTGGTGAGGGAGAAGGTAGCATGAATGCCGCTTTGTGGGACAGGGACATACCTGACCCAACCCATGTGAATCTCGCAGTGCGGGGACCACCCTGCACCGCCCCTTGCAATCGTCGCCACTAGTCACTGACTTACTGGCATAGCTGTTGCGGAGCCTTCATGGCACACCCTACTAGATGCCGAACACGCGCAGGATCAAGACTGCCTGGCCTTCGGATGTATGATACTGTAATACTATTTCTATTAGATGTGTAGAGTACCGATTCTTTATCTTCTCAATCCCTACGTGGAGAGAGAAGAGTGTGAAGCCCTTTCTCCGGTCTAGTGCTCGCGTTTACGCATCGCTATCTCTAGAGCCGATCTATACTTCGCTGAACCAATAGTCATTGTAACCTCAGCGACATGATCGAGTAGTGTGATGTGACAACAAATGTGGAAGTGAGTGAGGGTGTTTCTACGGAACCATATCATATGCCAATATCAAAAAGGAATAGAATAAGTCTATGGGATAGCAGAATAGTATATAAGATGAGGGGAAAAAAATGTGGCTAGTGTGGTATCTCACTCACGATAAGTGTACTTATGCCGTTGCCGCGAACTCGGATATACATCAAGGCTTTCCGGTGGACGGGCATGCCGAACAGGCACCCGCGCTCGCCCATGCGGTCCAGGCTGTAGACCATAAGCCAGCGACGCGGGCGCCGGCTCCGATACGGCAACCGACGCAAGCTCATCCCTCGTACGAAAGTACCGATCCATATCCTCCGCATCAAACTCGCTCGGCGGCGACACAGACTCGGCACCCTCGCCCTCATCGCTCTCACCATCACCACGCACAGCCGCAGCAGCCTCCTGTGCCTTCGCCGCCGCCGCCCCGAGTACGTGCGTCCGGCGCCGGCGCGCACGAGGCGGCGCACGTGGCGGTGCGGGCGGCGCGCGACGTGGGCCGGAGCGCACCGTGAAATGGGAGAGCGCGCGTGTGTAGGGCGAGAGGGTGTGGTTGGAGTTCGCGAGCGTTGCGAGGGTCGAGAGCGCGCCGTGCAGCGCGGGGCGCAGCACGATCCGCGCGTCCGTGTCTGGCGCCGCGCTCATCGTGCTCGTGATCGAGGCCCGACGCGTGAGCCCGCGCGGGCGCGCGTGGTGGTGCGTGGGCGGGAGGACGTCGGTCGAGGGTGGCGTCGGCACGGAGTACGTGTGCGTGTGCGAACTTGATTCGAGCGTGTGTATGCTTGAGGGCGAGATGGGGCGGCGAGGCGGGGAGTAGTACAGCGGTGGGGTCGGCACTTCTGATGGGTCGCGCAGGTGCGAGTATGATGTGCGCATGCTGGGTGCGCGCAGAGGCGAGTCGCCGTCGCCGAGAGGTGGGAAGTATGGGTTGTAGAGCGAATGAGGGCGGCGTGGGAGCTCCGCGCGGGGCAATCGCTCGAGCGCGGCGCGCGTGAGGTGAGACGTCGTCGAAGCAAGACTTGCAGGGCGGGAGGTCCTCGACTGGGCTTGGGAATGCGCGTGGAAAACCCGAGGGCGTGTCACGGTACCACCACCAACGGCTGGTACCGTCTCGTACTCGACACTGGAACTTGGCCCTGCTGGGTTGTCGCCGAGCACGGATGCCTCCGGAGTAAGTCCCGGGACTGTGTCCTCCCAATCGACCATGTCGTAAGATGTGCCCTCGTCGCCAACGGCGTCCGAGTCCTCGTCCGTGCTTTCCTCTGCGAGATCTGCGAGCCCGCGACCGGGCGCAAAGAGACGTCCAAATGAACGGAAGACAGACTTGGTAGGAAGGCCCTCAGGCCGTAAGCCATAAGTAGGGTCGAAGTTCTCAATCTCGGGGAACGTGCTGTCTGGAGGATCCGGAGATGGCGTAGAGGCAGGAGACTCAGAACGGTGGGCCCTGGACCGGGTGGTCTCCCCAATAGACGAACCCGAAGAAGTCCGGGGACGAGGATTATACGGGCGCAATCCAGGCGCCATTGCATAGGCGACGGACGGCCGCCTGGTATTTGGTAGGTGAGGGAGGGTGCGGAGATCCGGCGCGGACATTGTCAAGGTCACGGGTGGAGGTGGAGGTGGAGGTGGCTTCGTGAGATAAGGGGACTCCACCTTGACCCACTGCTGGCTTAATCGGTGGACGATCCCGGGGAGATCTTCCCGAAACATTTGGCGTAGCAGCGCCTCGATCTCGCGCTGGATGAAAGATTGTATAACAGCTATCGAGTCGAACGTGCTGTTGATGTCGACATTTTGAAGTGGGTCTGTCTTGAAGACCAAGGTGATGCCCTTTTGTTTGGAAACGACGAGGACGACGTATGAACAAAGGCGGAAATGGGAGAGGCGTAAGAGCATAGGCACTACGAGGGCCTGCTTCGCTGCTAACATGCCACGAGAGCCGGTCATGAGTTGGATATCGGGTTGTTTATGATTGAGGGGATTCGCCTGTGAGGTTGTTAGTCACCTATGGCGCAAGCAGCCGTTTTGGTACGATGTGCGTCGGCAGCCAACAGCTCCGAGTGACGCCCCGAATAAGACGTAGTACATACCTGAACTTTAGTCCTCAACACGATGTACGCATCACCAGCGTAGGTTAGACGAAAGATCCCTCGAAATTGTTCCGTAGTGAGGTCGCCAATATCGCGAATCTCCAGCTCTGGGGGCTGTCACGCGACAGGGGGGTGAGCACGGTTGGCAACGACGCGGGAGCTGACGCACGCACCTGGGTCCCCATCTCTAACTCAACGACCTCGATCTTGTCTGCGATGACTGGGGGTTTGGGGCCCTTGTTGAGAGCTGCGTTGAGCATCTTGATGGCGTCAGTGTGGAACTGGTCCGAAAAGCGAGGCCATTGGAAAGAAAAGGACATTGTGGGCGGGAGGGGAGAGTAGAGCCTGTCCGGCGGCGAAAGAGGAGAAGGAGGCGGTCACATGCGACCCCTTTCGTCAGGGTGGGAGAAAGAGGTGGCGTGCGATCGATTGCAAAGGACGTCAGTCGTGTTCCCGAACGCTACAGTACTTTTGATTGCGACAGAGACAGCGAGAGAGAGATTGATAATTATGCAAATTAGTCACATATGAATAAGCGTGACCTCTACGCATACACCGCCGAGACTAGATCTGATCCAACGAAGAGGGTTTTTCTGATAACGAATTGTCTCATCGCAAGCGCAGAGCTTGCATGTACTTACATCGCGATCAGGTCCCGCTGAGCTTTCGAGTAGCGGTGTGTTCCTAGATACACACAAAAGCGCATAGTTTCCGTACTCTGAATGATGCACCGGTTGAGATAGTCACGCCGGACACCGCAACCGGCACCAGTGAGAATGCATTCTCACATTTAGCTAGTGCCGCGAGCGACCATTTCGCCGCCGGACAGGCTCTAAAAAGTAATCTCACAGCCTTATCACCCTACCCCAGCGGCCTCATTGAACGTTGAACGTTGAACGTTGAACGGTCATCATACCGTATCATAGACATTTCCGCCTGATTATTCGGGAAGGCACTCCTCACCGTCATCTGGCACGGCCCACCAACACCCCCACGTGTTTTGAAAAGTCCCTTAGAACTTACTATGATGTACAGCGAGAGCATGCAAGATGATATATCGCCCCAAGTATCGCCCTCTGCTGGCACGCGAACCGCCTTTCCTCCTACTGCCGGTTGCGGCTACCCGGACCCTGCAACCCCTCCAGCGCGTCGCCCACACCGTCAGCGCCAAGAGATAGCGTCGTCACAGACAGCCATGTTCCGCGCAGCCGCCCCGCCGCTCGTCTTCGCCGTCCTCGTCACAGGGCTGCTCGTCGAGCTGCGCACGCGTCTCGCCCCTCCGCCGCCGATGCCCACGGCGCTTCCTGGCGACGCTACCGTCACTGTTCTTGGCAATACTATCGCGCAGCGTGTACTGATATGGGCGGGGGTGCGCTGGCCGGGCTTGTGGGGGCTCCCCGTGGTGTGCGCCGCCGCCGTCTGCGCGTTGCGCGCTGCCATTTGGGCGGCCGCGGCTGTGGTGGATAGTCTTGAGGAGTGGTGGGTCGCTCGTGGTGCCGCGGCTGGGGTGAGGGTTGGCAGGTGGGAAGACGGCGGGAGCGTGTCGGGCAGTGACCTTTTGGGGGGCATGTTCACGTGATTGACACAGCCTTTTCGAAGCGTCCGGGCCTGCAATCATCCCGAGTAAGACACTCATTGTCGTTGTATAAGATCAGAAGCTATTATCGGGTATTAGGGTTCGGAACAAGCATAGTGTTAATACAAAGCGCAAGCCCATCAGTTTCGTCAGAGTGCACTCTGAGGTCGGCGTATACAAAGGAGGCCCTCGTTCTCATTCTGCTTCTCAGTACACCACATCATCAAAATCCAACAGCTCCTTAATACCACGCGAGTAAAGTTCCCGTATGAACCCGCCGTCCCCGGGATCCTCCTCAATCTCGACCAGCGTGAAGTGAGGATCCTCCTCGCGATCAGACAACCCCTCCGAGTCAACGTCACCGTCGTAATCCTCTTCGTCTGGCATTGCCACCACCTTTTTGGCTAAGAGGACCTTTGAAAGTTTGTGGCCGAAATCCAACCAACTATCGAACTCGGCCCAGCGACGGGAATATCCAGTGAGGATCGCATCTCGTAAGAGCTTGTATACATCCTTGACAATGGCTTCCAAGCAGAGGATATCCTGTGCATCGTAAGTTGACAATCGGTAAGTACGGTATATATGCAGAGATCAAGTAAACACCAACCAATTCTACGAGCTCCAAGTAGGACGAACCCATTATGGACTCCAGCTTTTTGTAGGTCTGGTCAAATTTGGGTGGCATACTTGGTGCGGGTAACACAGAAAGGAGGGCGTCTTCAACAGAGTCTACTATTAAACTATCGAAATCCTCCGATGTTGGAGGATCTTGGCGAACGGAGTCGACGTCGCTTTGATCATCCCCGGCTGAGAAAAACCTGTTCCAAGCCTCCAGGGAGGATGCGACGAAGGCGGCTGTCTCGGGTGAGTGCGGGCGGGTTTCCATAGGAGATTGATGAGAGGGAGAACGCCAGGTTTCGATGGGGAAAAGGCCCAGCTAAGACAAACCGCAGGGAGCGCCGTGGTGGTTGGCCGTCCAGTGAGGTAGAGCCATATATACACCAAGGGACGACTCGTTGACGGAAGTATATCACCCTGTGGTTGCGGTATCTTAGGCAGTCACATCGGATAATAAAAGCCCCTTCCACAAGACGTCGGATTTCATTGGAAACAACGCGAAGCTACCACCTGTGATGTCGCCAAAGGTGAGAACTGTATGCTGTAGCGCAAAGGAAGCACAATAGAAGAATTGTGGAAGCTCTGGGAATTACACCATATAAAGAAGCGAACCACAGCAGATTCACAGCAAAGGAACAGCGAGATAATGGGGACGAGAGGGAACCACAGTAGTTGATCTGTTCATCTAAGCGTGTTCGCTACAAGATTTTGAACCTTGAAAATCAAATCCCTATTAGCTAGCGCCGTGTTTCTGGGAGCCTGGTGTAGCATACATCAAGCTGTGGCTTTGGCACGGTACGCTGAGAAGTATTTATGCTCGCGCATACAGGGCATACAATCGACATCATGTGAGTCAAGGTTGTTCAGGAGCGCGCGGTGTAGGTCTCGGATTGCAGCGCGCGTAATGGTTGTAAGTCTCTTTTGCATTATCGTACATCTTGCGCAAATGTCGCAGCTACCAACAAAGGAAAGACTAGCGTGGCGTCCGCAAAAACCTGATATATGCGGTGAGTTAGTGAAGTAAAGAGAGACATGAGAACCCACCTTTATAGATTCTGAACCCGCGCGAATTTTCCCCCAAGAAATGGCCTCATCTGGTCGTGCGCCCGAATCGGAACCATCGAATTCCTGGCCTGTGTTCTGCACAAATGAGTTGGCGAGGGAAGAATTATATAGGTCCAAGGCGTACAATGAACACAGAATAGTCGGCACCATTACGCTAAGCGACTGTCAGGAACCATCTTTATCGAGGGACGATGGCGCGCACTATGAGCATTGCGTTTGCGATCTGGTGCTTGCAGACACCCCCGCCAAGAACGATCATGCCCGCCTTAATGGACGTACGAGCGAGTTCATTCAGGGCTCGGATGTCGCCAACTATGTCTAAGACGAGACCGGGCGACTTGAACGAATGGAAGTAGATCATATCTCCAATGGAGCCATCCGTCAGGGCGGGGCAGAAAACGGGGATGTTGTTCTACGCCGGGCTAAGCAACTTATGCGCGAGAGGAGAAACTCATACTCGCCTTATACGCCCAGTAATATACAGACTCCTCGTTGTTGATCTCCTTTCCTAAGCGGCGAATGAATGAGCTCGGCGTCCATACTTGACCGCTGGCCTTCTGCTCCGCGAGCATCGTATCCAATATTGGCGTGAGCCAATCTTCAAACTTGCAGTAGTTGTCGTTCGGCACGACAAGATTTCCGATACGATTCATGCCGCGTCTACGAAGGTCTGCGCCGTCGAGGGAGAAGTCGGCGAGATACGTCTTTCCGAGACATTTGATAAAGTCCTCCTCGATACCGCCGGCGGTGGTAACGATGCACGCGACATGTCTATGCTTTGCAAGGTGCAGAATGACCTCACGCAGCCCGGAGGATATGAGGTTTGAGGTGTAACCAAGAAAGATGTTACAGCGGGTTCGCGCACGGAATTCCGGATTCGAACGCTCCTCGTTCTCGTCCTCAGGGATCGGCTCATCGGAGAGACGCCAATGACGCTGTGGAAATTGATTGCATGACAACACGTTTAAGTTGGTGATGGACAAGGGCGCACCATTTTGTTTACGATGTTGATCGCTTTACCGAGGCTATTTGCTTGGAAACCTATACGTTCATAAGATCCGAGCAGAGAATCCAGAGTTGGACGTTCATCGAAGTTGGGGCCTTGAACAGCAACGGCCTCCTCTGGTATAGGTTCGGAAGGTTTAAGGACGGCCGCGGATGCGCCTTGGGGTATTGAGGCCATGGAGGAACGGGTAACGGCCAAAATTAGGGCGCGCGTCGACCGCCGAGAGTCGTAGCCGCGAAAGCGCCCGCCAATATTTCCCCATCCCATCATCTCACTCAGCCACTGCCGCGTCAGCTACCTCCATCGACTACTATTCTGTGCGCAAGTTCACAGTCTAGGGTCTCAGTGGCAATGGACAGCGATCGCTCGTCTCGCATTTCCCAAGACGTAGAAATCCCGTCTTCGAAACACGCAAATCTTGGCGACGAGCCGCCCGCCGTAAATGGCACATCAATTGGACACGCAGACACGAACGTGAAGAACACGTTGGAGCAATTGGTCCTGGATCCCGTAAAAATCGAACCCAGTGTCGAAGAAGGAGAGGAGGGTACGCAGGAGGGGTCTCTGTCTCACAGCGACAAAGGGGATGGTCTCCGCGACGTACCATTGAAAGACGACAATCCCAACGTGAGTCTTCATCATTTCCCCTTGTTATCTGAACATTATGAGGCTCAGGAAGACATTCAGGTTGTTCCTGCTTTAAATGAACACCCTGCGCCTGGCGAGCGCATCCAAAACCACGATTCAAGCACGCAGCAGTCCGAGCCCGCTGTCCCTCCAACTCTCAACGTAAGTGTCCCTTCTCGTCGCTACTTGATTAAGAAGTAAATAGGTCGCACAGCCCGAGTCTAAACACCTTCCCCTCCCTGACGTCCCCGCTTCGCCCTCTTCGCCACCACCTCCTCCGGAAAAGACGACGGCTCCCGTATCTTCGACTCAGCGCAGGGAAAGTTTGCCCCATGTACAGCCAAATGGCAACCATAGCGTAATATCACCGTCCATGTCCACGAATTCATTACCTTCCGCGTCCTCCCCAATGGGGAACACACACCGACGCTCGCTCACCCTCCCCAGGGGGAATCCCGTCTCTTCGGTGCTCATTACCAGCGCTCTCGAGACGATCGCTGCTTCTCGTGAGGCTAAGAAGTCCAAGCCGCTCCGAGAGAGCACCCATAGAGCGCTCGAATTGGTTCGGTCGGACCTGGCAGGTGACCAACCTCGCGACGTTTTCGAACCCCTACGGCTTGCGTGCGAAACGGGTTCCGAAAAACTGATGATTGCCTCACTGGACTGTATCACCAAGCTCGTCTCTCACGCGTTCTTCGTTGACGACTCTTCGCATATCACTTCGCTGCCATCCCCACCCCCGTCGCCCGCACCTGGACGTCGCGACTCTCACTCCAGCATACCCGAGCCCTCGCTGGTGGACCTCGTCGTGCACACCATTACATCTTGCCATACCGAAACTTCTCCGGATGCCGTCTCGCTACAGGTTGTGAGGGCGCTACTCGCACTTGTACTCTCGTCGACCATCCTCGCTCACCAGAGCTCACTGCTCAAGGCAGTGCGAACCGTGTATAATGTTTTCCTCATGAGCAATGACCCTGTCAACCAGACAGTCGCTCAGGGCGGGCTCACGCAGATGGTGAATCATGTGTTTGCGCGCTGCAGGACGGTACCCCCATTCGAACACTCGAGTCGTGAAAGCGTCGCGGAAGCAGGTGCAAGCGCGGTCTCGTCGGGCCGTGCTTCCGTCGCACCTTCGACACCTGACTCTATTCCCGCGCCTTCGTTGCCCACTGAGGACGGGGCGTCTTCAGTTTCAGCATCACAGAATTCCTCGGAAGCAGAAACTGGGAGTACCTTGATTGTTCAGGAGGAACACGGCGAGCAGGGAGCTACTGTTTCCACCCCTTCCGAGGTGCCGGAAGCATATCTTTCACACTTGTGAGTAGCGCGTCATCTTCAATGGGTTCGTGATTTAACTTTCTCGTAGAGAACACCCCGAGCATAATGGATTACACCTCAATGGTTCCGCTAGTCCTAGACCCTTGACTATGCACGACCTCTTTCTCAAAGATGCCTTCCTGGTCTTCCGTGCAATGTGTAAGCTTACTATGAAGCCGCTGAATACCGAAAGGTCCGAGCAGATTTTCCTTCGTGACTGCGTTCTACTTTGTCACTCATCGACTATTTCAGTGAACGCGACTTGAAGTCGCACGGCATGCGCTCAAAGTTGCTCTCGCTTCACATGGTGCTAATCATCCTCAGCTCTCACATGGACATTTTCGTGTCTCCTACGTCTATGATATATTCCTCTGGTTCTCGCGAGGCAAGCTCCTTTGTCCAGATGGCGAATCAGTACCTCTGCCTGTGTCTCAGTCGTAACGCCGTCAGCCCTGTACCGCAAGTTTTCGAGATAAGCGTTGAAATATTCTGGCGCACTCTGTCTGGCCTACGCGCCAAACTAAAGAAGGAGATCGAAGTCTTGTTTCACGAAATCTTCATCCCAATCTTAGAAATGAAGACCTCGACGCTGAAGCAGAAGGCCGTCATCCTCTCAATGCTTTTGAGGCTTTGTCAGGACCCGCAGGCGCTCGTCGATATTTATATCAACTACGACTGTGATAGCGAGGCTTCTGACAACATTTACGAGCGGTGAGTTGTTGAATTGGTTTCAGCGCACGAGAGACCCGTCCTTACACTTTCCCAGCCTAGTAAATGTTATCACAAAACTTAGTAGCAGCAGTACACAAGCCGGCGTCGCGAGCCAAAAGAACGCGGACCCCGCGAATAACGTCCCACAACAACAAACGAAGCTGCAGAATGCGAATGTAGCCCCGTCCCTCAGTACTACCGCCCTTAGCCACCCAGCTGCTGTAGACCCGGCCACGCTCGGCCAGTCAGAGGCGCAACTTCGCCGACAGGGTCTTGACTGCCTTGCTTCTATCCTTCGCTCTCTTGTGGCCTGGGGAACTGGGAAGAGTACATCATCGGAAGAACCCGGCAACAATGCACCCATACCGGACGCGTCTGCATCGCTCGATCGACTTCCGCTCCCAGATGTTGCCAGAGGTGGGACCCCAGACATCACTGATGACCCAAGCAGATTCGAGAGCGCGAAACAAAAAAAGACGACCTTGATGGAGGGGATCAGGCGGTTTAACCAGAAGCCAAAGAAGGTGCGTGGTGCTTTTATGCACACCAGAGGTTATTGACACATACCCACGCTCGGTTAGGGTATCGAATTCCTCGTCGAAGCTGGCTTTATCTCAAGTAATGGGCCCCACGATGTAGCCAAATTCCTGCTCAACACGGATGGACTGAGCAAGGCCATGATTGGCGAGTACTTGGGTGAAGTGTACGCTGGTCCTACTTTCCTCTAGCCGTGTCGCTGATGCCCTCCAGGGACGAGGTCAATGTCGCGACCATGCATGCCTTCGTTGACATGATTGACTTCCGGAATACCGAGTTCGTCGATGCTCTCCGCCTATTTTTACAAGCATTCCGTCTTCCTGGAGAGGCACAGAAGATCGATCGCTTTATGCTCAAATTCGCGGAGCGATACATCGAAGGAAACGCACAAACCCCATTCGCGAACGCAGGTGAGCGTGCTCATCCCACCTCTCTTAGTTACGTACTAAGGGTCGCACAGACGCCGCCTACGTGTTGTCCTACTCAACGATCATGCTGAACACGGACGCGCACAACCCACAGGTCAAGCACCGGATGACAAAAAACGACTTCATCAAGAACAATCGTGGGATCAACGATAATGCCGACCTCCCCGAGGAGCTCCTATCTACCATCTACGACGAAATCGTGAACAATGAAATTCGTATGAAAGACGAGATGGACGCCTCCCTTGGGCAGATCCCCGCTTCAGGTCCAGGTATCGCAGGCGCCCTGGTCACAGTTGGGCGGGACCTCCAGCGAGAGGCATACATGCTTCAATCGAGTGGCATGTCTAACAAGACCGAGGTGAGTCGGACCGCAATCTCAACGACTAGAGATACCGACGCACATAAACAGGCTCTATTCAAGACCTTGATGCGCTCTCAACGCAAGGGTTCGAGGATGAGCGACCAGTTCTACAGTGCTTCGCACTTCGTCCACGTTCGGCCAATGTTTGAGGTTGCTTGGATACCGGTGCTGGCCGGCATCTCCGGGCCGTTGCAGCAGACGGATGACATGGAGATCGTCGAACTGTGCCTCGATGGATTCAAGAACGCGATCCGTATCGTGTGCTTCTTTGACCTCGAGTTGGAGCGTAATGCCTTTGTGACCACTCTGGCCAAATTCACGTTCCTCAATAATTTGGGCGAGATGAAGGCCAAGAACATGGAGGCTATCAAAGCCTTGCTGGACGTGGCGGTCACCGAGGGCAATAATCTCAAGGGTTCCTGGCACGAGGTCCTGTCTTGTGTTAGCCAACTGGAGCACATGCAGCTGATCAGTAGCGGCGTCGACGTTCCGGATGGTCGAAAAGGGTAAGGCAAAATTTACCACCTTCCACCCCTTGATCAATTCTTTCTCCTAGGAAAATTCGCAAACTTCCTAATGAGGAACTGGCGAATGAGAGCCGCTCAACGCACATTACTGTCGCGGCGGACATGGTCTTCTCACTGAGTCACTATTTATCGGGGGTGCGTACTATCCAAATACGCCGTTAGGGTGTAGCAGTGACGTATCAGCAGACCGCTATCATCGACTTCGTTCAAGCCTTGTGCGATGTGTCATGGGAAGAGATCCAGTCCTCGGGTCTTTCCCAACATCCCAGGCTTTTCAGTCTACAAAAGCTCGTCGAAATCTCGTACTATAACATGAGTCGTATTCGTTTAGAATGGTCGAATCTGTGGGATATTCTCGGAGAGCACTTCAATCAGGTGAGACCGTCCTCTGGACTCACGTGTCCCACGCGAGGCTAATTATCCTGTAGGTCTGTTGTCATAGTAATCCTCATGTCGGGTTCTTTGCCCTCGACTCGCTGCGGCAACTTGCTATGCGGTTCCTCGAAAAGGAGGAGCTGCCCCATTTCAAGTTCCAAAAGGACTTCTTGAGACCATTCGAATACACTATGACGCACAACGCGAATCCGGACATTCGAGATATGGTATGGCTGCAAAATTTCACCAGAGATGTGCTGCGACCTATCATTTCGTACAGGTACTCCAATGCCTCCAGCAGATGATCCAAGCTCGCGTCCAGAATATGCGTTCCGGTTGGCGGACAATGTTCGGCGTTTTTTCGGCTGCGTCCAAGGTTTTGACCGGTACGTGGCATTACAAGTTCCGTGATATTTATTACTCACTAACCCTTACTTATAGAACGAATAACAAGTTCCGCGTTTGAAATCGTCACCCGCCTGAACAAGGAACACTTCGTTGCCATTGTCCGATACGGCGCCTTTGCTGACTTGATGGTGTGCATCACCGACTTTTGCAAGGTCAGCAAGTATCAGAAGATCAGTCTGCTTGCGATTGCCATGCTCCGGGGCGTCATTCCGGTCATGTTAAACACGCCAGAATGTGGTCTTACCGCCGCTGGCCCGCAGAATATTGGTGTCGAGGACCCGATGATCAAGTATTGGTTCCCTGTGCTGTTCGGTTTCTATGACATCATAATGAACGGTGAAGACCTTGAAGTGCGACGTTTGTGAGTACAGACATAGTTTTCCCGTACCTCACGCTCACGCAGTGTCGGATGCAGGGCATTAGATTCTCTCTTCAATACTCTCAAGAAGCACGGGTCATCGTTCCCTGTCGAGTTCTGGGACACTGTCTGCCAGGAACTCTTATTCCCCATTTTCGCCGTCCTTAAATCGAGCCAGGATATTTCTCGGTTTAGCACCCAGGAGGACATGAGCGTCTGGTTATCCACGACCATGATACAGGCCCTTCGAGACTTGATCGACCTATATACGTTCTACTTTGACATTCTGGAGAGGTTCTTAGACGGTCTATTAGACCTCCTGTGCGTTTGCATTTGCCAGGGTACGGCTCCTGTATTCGTTATAAAGACTGTTGATGCTAATCTTCTTTGCAGAGAACGACACCCTCGCGCGGATAGGCACATCATGTTTTCAACAGCTCCTCGAAAATAATGTCAAGAAACTGAGCGTCGCTCGGTGGGAGCGCGTGGCGACGACATTTGTCAAACTCTTCCGTACCACAACGCCTCATCAACTATTTGACGAGAGCCTTCGTGTTGAGATCGATAACGGTACACCAGAGCCTCAGGAGATGAATGGTACCATTGATGGTCTTTGCTATCGTCCGGAACTTTTCTCACCTTGTGATAGACGCTGATGGTCAAGCAATCATTCCCGCGCCCTTGTCGCCAACAAACAACGACCAAAGGGCCTCCCCTAAGACGACGCTGAACGATCGCCGACGCGTTTTCAAGCAAATCATCGTCAAATGCGTTCTGCAGCTTCTACTCATCGAAACGACCAACGACCTTCTGCGGAACGATGAGGTGTACCGCACGATACCTCCAGAGCACCTCTTACGATTGATGGGCGTGCTAGACCATAGCTATCAATTCGCGCGGATGTTCAACGAGGACAAAGAGCTTCGGACGGGGCTGTGGAAAGTTGGTAAGCGCATCAAGTCACCGGAGCAGATGCACGTGAGACCGAGGGACTGATTTCGTACTTGTAGGGTTTATGAAGCACCTTCCGAACTTGTTAAAGCAAGAATCCAGCAGCGCTGCGACCTTGGTGCATATTCTTCTGCGGATGTACTACGATCCCCGGCCAGAGCACCAAACAGCACGACCGCAGGTCGCCGAGAGACTGCTCCCGTGAGCCGAGCTTGCCAAGCTCTGGTGTCTTGTCTTAACTGACGACTCTCATGCGCATGCAGGCTTGGATTGGGCGTCCTCCAAGACTACACAAAACTCAAGGCCGATACTCAAGCCAAAAATATAGCGGCATGGACGCCGGTGGTCGCAGAAATCCTTCATGGATTTTGCAAATTCGATGACAAGGCCGTGCGTCGTATTTCCTATCTCTCTGTTGTTGCGAGAGTGTGTGCTGATGGGGAATATCATAGTTCGCCCGATACCTTCCTGCAATTTACCCCCTCGCGACGGAGTTGTTGGTCCGGGACAGTTCACAGGACATCCGAGATGGACTGAGGGAATATTTCCTCCGTGTTGGCTACGCACAGGGCATCATAGAGCCCTCATGACAATATTCAACGCGTCGATCGATAGTTTGCTTATCACCTGTCACGCCTTACGGTCTAACTTAATGTCTTGTTTTTCCCATACAACTTGATTGTTTTTATTTGCCGTGTCCACGAGCGGTGCGAAGCCTCGGTTCGCGAAGTGTCTGCCGGGACTGGTGTGAACCGACCGAGCGGACCCTGCTTGGGCCTTGTCTTGGGATACCAACAGCGCTGACATCATTTCGCGGGATGGGAGTGTTCTCCCAACACTCCCCAAATCTCCCAGGACCCTCCATTAACAGTCTGAAAGTCGCCACATCGATCCCCATTGTTATTATGAACGCACGGTCTTCCTGGCTTGCCCGCAGCCTTTGCCAAGGTGTGTTCCGACAGAGGTAAAGGCTACGGGATCGGCGCTGCTCGTTCCGTGCTTCACGCGCTTCATGAGCTGGAAGGATTGATGTACAGTAGTCACAATGGCAAAAAATGCTGCAGCTACAGCTCCGTCTTCCTCACATCGAACATGAAGGTAACTTACCAGTACTATTTTCAAGTAACTTAGTAAAGAAGGACAGCCGAGTGAGCTGACTGATAGCTGACTGAGGCAGCAGCTGATTCAGACCGAGGCCGAACCGAGCAAGGAACCGAGACCGAACGTCATTCAAGTTAATTACACCGCACCGAAAAGAGGAAACGTCCACATATATAAGCCCAGCTTACAGTGAAGATAATCACTGCAATATGTCTCGAGTCCAGTTGAACACCGTCGAAGCTGATGGAGTGAAAGTCTTCTACCGATCCGCAGGTCCACCGACAGCGCCGGTTCTGCTCCTGCTGCACGGCTTTCCATCCTCGTCTTTCCAATTCCGCGAGCTCATTCCGCTTCTCGAGCCAAAATTTCGCATCCTGGCTCCTGACCTGCCTGGCTTCGGCTTCACCGAAGTTCCTGCGGAGCGCAAGTATCAATACACGTTCGACAACCTCTCTTTGACCATCGAGGCGTTCCTCAACGCCCTCAAGGTGGACAAGTTCGCAATCTATATATTTGACTATGGCGTGCGCATCTCGCTTTCACTCCCAGGCCGCACTGCCGAACAACGCTGACAAAAAATGCAGTCCCCCACGGGGTTCCGCATCGCCGTCCGGCACCCCGAGCGCGTGACCGCGATCATCACGCAGAACGGGAACGCATATGCGGAGGGGCTCGGCGTGGACTTCTGGGCGCCGCTCGAGAAGTACTGGGCCGCGCCAGGGTTCTCCACAAGCTCGCCTGAGGCACAGGCACTCCTGCCATTCCTGCAGCTCGGCCCGACCAAGTGGCAGTACACGCAAGGCGTGCCCGAGACGCTGCTCCCGCGCATCGCACCCGAGGCGTACACGCTTGACGCGGCGCTGCTTGCACGCGATGGGCAGCAGGAGACGCAGCTCGCGCTGTTCTACGACTACCGCACGAACCCGAAGCTCTACCCGCGCTGGCAGGAGTACCTCCGCGCGAGCGGCGTGCCCGTGCTCGCGCTCTGGGGCGCTAATGACCCCATCTTCGTTAGGGCCGGCGCAGAGGCATTCGCGCGCGACGTTAAGGACTTGGTGCTAGACTTTGTGGACTCGGGGCATTTCGCGCTCGAGACGCACGTGGGGTACTTTGCCGAGCAGATAGACAAGTTCTTGTCGGCGAGGATACTCAAGCCGTAAGAAAGATGTAGAGAGGTAACATCGGTGCCGTTGCATGGGATTACACTTAAGTTTCACGTAACATGTATGTTATATGTTCAAGTTGATGAGTGTCGGAGTCAGTGCAGTGCAGAAGCTACACAAGACACAGCATTCAAATTTGTTCTGTGAGGGATTACATCGATCTCATCCCAATGTTTGAAACTCAGTGCGGGAGAAAGTGTCCAGCATGGACAACAGCACATACTAGTATCGGTCTTGTCCTAAATCTACAGTTCGTTGTTCGCGAAAGGCGGTTGCGACGTCAATAGGGTTGGATATAGAGCATCCGGTCCATTGACTTGAAGAGAATAGGATAAGTACGGATGGTGAGAAGAAAGAATCCTCGTCCGGGAAACCGGACAGGACACGATGTTACAGTAATCGCTTCGCCAGCGAATGGGGCGCTGCAACATGAGCTGTATCTGCAGAGCCGCTGAGCACACCGTAATAATGGTACAGCCTAGACTTGAGCCTAGACGTCCCAGGTCTGATTCCCACTTCCCTGCATCCTACGACCAGACAAGCCGGAAGAGGTACTCCCTTTCAACAAAAATCATGCACATTTCACAGATAGAAGACAGTTATGACTTACACTCACATGCAATGTTAAGGGAGGAGCCTCCTGAGTGCCTTTGGAGTTGGTCTGGAGTTGCGGTTCCTAATTTACTAAAGTCGCCAGGATCACATTCACTCTCCGCTATTTTTGTCCCTCTCGGCCAACTGTAGTCCCTGATATGACAAACAAATGCTCTCCCCACTGCTCAACGACACCACTTGTCCCCATCCATCCCCTAATACCTCTCCAACGCCGACACATGGTACAGGAGAGCGTCGCTGGCATGCGGCGACAATCGACATGCTCCCAGATGAAATATTTCTAGAAATATTTGCCCTCTACCTATGCAACTGCAAGGACGCCTCTTGGCGCATGAGCGAATGGCGAAGACTAGTGCGCGTCTGCCAAAGATGGCGGCATATCATATATGGATCATCACGCTATCTCGATCTGCTTCTTTACTGTTCAAACGGGGCCGGCCGGCGAACGCCTGTCAAGAAGGATCTCAGCAGCTGGCCAGCACTTCCCATCGCCATGAACTATTGGGTTGTTCCTGATGTCCGAGATGAAGTCCTGGCTTTACTCAAGCATACTGATCGTGTACGCCTCCTCAAGCTTACAATATGTAGCTCGCAGTGGGGAAATGTGGTCGCGGCAATGCAGGGGCCATTTCCGATGCTTACATGTCTTGAGCTTGCCGCTAAGTATTCACCGGATGTGGATGTGCCAGTCCTGCCCAGTGGACTCTTGGGTGGATCTATCCCGTGTCTAGAACAACTCGTTTTATACCGCGTCCCCTTTCCAGAACTACCAACACTTCTTTTGTCGGCCCGTGACCTTGTTTCTCTCCGTCTCGACAATATACCCCCGACCGGTTACATGTCACCGGAGGCAATGGTTGCAAGTTTGTCCGTATTGACCAAGCTCAAGACCATTTGGATTATTTTCTCTCCTCGGATTTATCTGCCCGAACAAAGGGGAAGGCGTCCGGATCCCCCAATGCGGGCCGTCCTTCCCGCTTTCACCGAGTTTGCATTCATAGGTCGTAGCGAGTACTTGGAGGACCTTGTAGCCCAAATTGACGCCCCTCGGCTCAACGATTTCCGAACAGAGTTGGATGAGCACAACGATGTCCGAACGGAGTTGGATGGACTTGACTTTCTACTTGGGTTTCCCCAGCTTTCCCTGTTCGTCTGTCGCACGGAGAATCTCAAGTTTAAGCGAGCAGAAGTGGAACTTAGTGATAACGAAGTCAAGATCAATCTCCGAGTCGATCCATATCGACTTGATACCGATGGGGTCCGACCTCATTTTGGCCTTTCCACCACATTCGAATGGTCAGATACCCATGTTGCGCACCTGGCCCTCATAATCCGTCAACTTTTCTTTTCCCTATGTGCTCCAACCTGGAATATCTCGCCATCAATGCCAGTGATGACCATCCAGGTTTGCACGAGTATATCGACAACACCGAATGGCTGGCATTCTTCCGCCTGCTTACCACTGTGGAGACTCTGTATATATATGGGAGGTCGGCAGCACAAGTCGCTCGTGCACTCGCAGATGTCTCTGGGGAGATGGTCACCGAGGTGTTACCATCCCTGCACTTGCTTATGCTAGATACCTCCGACGGGTCGGTATGCGCAGAGCAGTTCGCCTCTGCGCGCCGGCTCCATGGGCGTCCTGTAACCGTCCTCGACGACGGGAACTTCTGGGAGCTCTTTGAAGGACTTTGAAACAGTAGGAGGTCCCATAGCGCTGGCCTCTTGTAAATACACAATCACTACAATAGTAACTTCGACACTACGACAGAATGCACTACAGGAGCTCGTTAATATGCTGTCATCCGATTCAACTATCAAACGCAAAGAAATAACCATCTGAGCGATGCGAAATTATTCGTCTGAGTTGTCCGTGACAATGCTGATTTCTAGGACTGGAAGACCCTGATCGGCGTACACAGGTAGGACCTTTCGGTGAGCAGCGTCCAGAGCACCTCAGGAGAATCTTCCTAGCTCGGTCACAGGCAGAGGTGGGACACCCGCGTGCTTTCTGTCGGGGGAATTATGCGTTAGCAAACGAGTGCCTGGCGCAAATGCAAAAGTAACTTGAATTCCCAACGCGCTTCCTTGAGTAGATCACTTCGTATGTGTTCGAACAAGTCTGCACCTTGGTTGATGTCATGTTCCCAGAAGTCATTGAGTGAGCTGATGTATGACTGGTCCACGATCTTGCGCCGATTTTCGTCCCCCTCAGTCTCCTTGCACATACCATCCGTCCACTCATCGATGCAGCCCTCTACCTGATAATAGTGGACATATTCGTCAAAAGTCACGGGTTATCTGACATAAACACAACCCCTACCACCGCGAGGATAAAGGCGATAGCTGGGATCGACACCGGAGAAAAATGTTCGTGATAAGTGACACCATCGGCTTCCTTGTCTTGGAACCACGTGATGTTGATGACCTTCTGGAGCCCGGGATGTCGGTATGGGTGGTGATGACGACCCCCGCCAGGATTAGATTCCTGCACGGAGGTTAGTGGGGTATAGAGGGTGATGGCGAAAGACGAACACGGTAGATAAAGGCCATGTGAGACAACAACGCCTGAGCAAGGCTTGCGCTCCTGCTAATGCTATCGGATGCATGACTCGTGTCAAAGCCATACTGAGCCTCGGCAACGTGCATAGTCTTTTTCGTGTCGATGAACAACTTCATATTACTGTCTGTGAACTGAAACAAATAGTGAGGACACGCGACGTTGTGGTGGGAACGGGACTTGTCAGTTTAAATGGCATCAACAATTCAAGATTGGAACCCGTCTTTGCACATGCTTCGTGCCACACAGTCGCTTCCCATGTTTCCTTCATTTGGGGCGTTGAGAATGCATCTTTGCAACTAAGATAAATTCTGCAAAGAGAGAGGGCGACACCGATCACGTGGTCACGGTTTCTCGTCTCTTCCCAAGAATCACGTTGGTCAGACTCGAGAATTTGGGAAATGTCAGAGTGCAACCGACGAGGTACCGAGGATGTATCAGGTCGTTTCCCAGAGAAATAAGCGTCGTCTCTGGCCCTCTCTGACGCAACAATGAGATGTATGCGAGGGACGGAACAACCTTGGCGGCATAGTATGCGGATTTTGCAGCCTGGAGATATTCTCGAGCCTGCAACAGCTTTGATAAGCCCCATCTCGAATCCAGTCTTGTCTTCATCTCTCTCGCACTATCTGGCATTAGAGGTAGCGTAAGTTTAGAAACGAGCACTCACAAAATGAGTCTATCCTCGACCACGGTAGAGTGGATCACTTGTTGGTGTTCCCAAATCACGGACCGGGCATCCTCCAGCCGCTCATCTCTTCGCTTCTCTTGTTCAGATGGTGTGGCTTGGCGACATAATCTAGCATCCTGCCCACTAGGACACTGCTTGCGTTTAACCCAATGACCCGGTTCATAGACATTGTGGGATGGCAAAGGACAGGGGGTTGTTAGAAGATCGCGGGGCTGTAGTAAAGGATTTGGGACGCTTGTGGGTTCCGCAAATCACGGGGGTTAAATGCTATTCGACTGGACGTAATTATACATCTTTGACCATGTGTCATTTGGATCAGAATGGCCACTGCGGCCACTGCACGTCGCGGCGATGAGTAAAGAGGGCATACGCGGATCCGGAAGTAGAGAGCCGTGTGAACGTGGGACTTTGACAAGTAACGTAAAAAACTGAAGGATTTCCGTATCCGGGTCGCCACGAGGCAGCTGAGGGCCGGCGTGAGGCGTGGCTCAGAACAAGCCGATAGCGGATATTTCATGTGGCGTGGCGTGGACACCACTGCCTTCTTCTGAGTCTCCTGGGCGTCCGTGTTTCGCAACAAATTTTATCTCGCCATGAGCTGGAGGGATCATTCAGGACAGCATCAGGCAATTCTGCGCCAGCCATAACAAGACGATCTTTGGATGTTCGTTATCTCCCATCTCTCCGCAAGTGGGAAAATTTGAAAAACGGCTTCATGCCGATTGACCAGGTGACATCCTCAGCGGCAGGTGTTGCGAATCCTCCGCAAGTTGGTCGGAAATGTAGTGATCAATCCGGTCCTGACATGCAGCACGTCTGATATGATGGATCCTGTATTGAAATTTAGAAGGACATGCGGCTTTCGAACCGCAGCGACCAATTCATCGCCGACTTCGATACTTTGGCCATGATAAGGACCAGTCGACATGCTGCTCTTTCAAGGTATTGCCACTGGCAGTCTGGCATCATGCAAGTCACACATTCTGCGCTTCCGTGACTCACCCAACTATGGGAACGACCTGATGGGGACAATTGACGACAGAAGAGAAGCGAGCATGACGAATACGCCCGCTAGCCCGAGTTTCTTTCCCGTTGATATGTCGTTAGAGTGACCTAGCACGAGTTTCAAATAATTTACTACCACGGTGCAGGTGCCTTGTTTAATTTGCCGAAGCAAGCGAAGTTTGATGCACGCGTGTGTTGGCCAAGCCGCGGGAACCCAACACGTGCGTTACTTACGGTATCGGTATGTCCAAGCTCGCCTTCTTGTCAGTCACGGTAGTTCCTAACTCTTCAGAGCTTCAGAGAGGGCGCGCAGGACTTCCAATGTGACCCCTTCAGGTATTGTACAGCCTCTTGACGGGTGAGAGGGTATATTATGCGCGTCTGGCCTCGAACGACTGAACTACAATTGCCCGCTTTTATTCTTCATTCGACTCCACTCTATCCACTGTGCGGTTAAGGGGTGCACCATTTTTAGCGCCTTTCGATTAGCACGCTCGTACTCTTCAATTTACTCTGTTTCACCTCGACGGTCATGGCCATCGTCGATATTCTTGGCTTTTGCATCTCTGTCTTCGGCGTCGTCATTTACCTCCGATTTTTACTCCCATGCAATATTATCCCAGTTATATCAACCATGTTAACCGATGCGGAACAGTCTCTCGCCCTCGCTTTGACAATCGGCGCGAGCTCAGAATTGAGCAATTATAGAGTAGATCTCGCGATGTATGTTATATCTCTTTGTCTCCCACCAGAATTCCGTTTCCTTACCCATCAACACAGGTTCGCGAGACAGCTTGCGCTCATTCGTATAGAAAGCCACCATTCTCCTAGATTGGCCCCACAGATCTGGCTCGCTGTTCGACGTGCCTACAGGCTTTATTCGCTGGCTTCGCAGATTGCGGTTATTAGGCGAGAAGTCCAAGTACGTAGTACTACTATTGGTGTCTTTCCCATCACCGAAAAAGGTATCACAGATGGCGATGGACCTTTCCTTGCTTGGCACTCCACAAACTCAGTCTATCGTTACATCTCCCCAATCCCAAGCCCCTCCCCCACCGATTACTACTAACCCGACACCTCCGCCACCGGTTCCCATGAATTGATCCAATGCTGCTGTCGTATTTATCCAGTCGTGTATCTTCTGCTGCTGAAGTTCTATACATCATCTGCGTCGAGTTCTTCTGTATATCCTATAAGCGTCCGTCTGTACGACCGAACGGTCCCCTCCTGTGTTCTAATGTGACTGTCCGCGAAGGTTAACCATTGTATCCTGCTTACTCTTTCTGATCAAATCCACTCCTTTAAGGCTGTTCGCAAATAGTATGTCCACACTTGCCTATTTGACCAGATAGATGTGGTGACGGGGAAATGCCTACCGTACAAGTAGGCACGGGGCAAGCAAAGGGGTTGCATGTTAACCTTATTACTGTAAATTGAGTCGAGCGTCTCGCCACTATTCCCCGCCACTTGTGTCTGGATGGTTCCTCTCGGCCCGCGCCATAGCTCCTAAGATGACTGAACAAATACACTCTCCACCGCTCAACTCTCTCTACCCTCTCCGTTCGTTCCCTGAGGCCACCCTAGCACCGATACAATGCGCTCATGCTCATGGTGCATGTTTAGCTTCTGGTTTGGCACTCGCATGGAGTTCTGAGTTGTATCGTACAGGAGAGCATCGCCGACATGCAGTGACAATTAACATGCTCCCAGATGAAATCTTTCTAGAAATATTTGCCTTCTATCTACCAGATTACTACGACAATCCCTCCCCTCTTGGCGCATGTGGAAGATTGGAAATGGCGAATACTAGTGCACGTCTGCCAAAAATGGCGACAACTCATATATGGATCACCACGCTACCTGATCTACTTCTTTACTGCTCAGAGGGAGCGCCTGTCAAAACGAATCTCAGTTGCTGGCCAACGCTTCCTATCGCCATGAACTATCGCATTCCTGGTGACGAAGATAACGTCCTTACTTTTCTCAAGCATTCCGATTGGGTGCGCGTCGTCAAGCTTACAATAAGGTCGCCGTGGGGAAATATGGTCGCGGCGATGCAAGGCCATTTCCCTTGCTAAAACATCTTGAGCTTCATAATTTATTCGCAGGGGGCGCGGATGTGCCAGTCATTCCCTGTGAATTCCTGGGTGGACCCACCCCATGTTTACAGCAACTCGTTTTATACCGCATTCCCTTTCCGGGATTACCAACGCTCCTTTTGTCAGCTCGTGACCTTGTTTCTCTACAACTCACCTATATTCCCCCGACCTGTTACATTTCACCGGAGGCGATGGTTATGGGTCTGTCCGTATTGACAAAGCTCAAGACCATTTGGATTGTGTTCTTTCCTCATATTTATCTACCTGAACAAAGGGGAAGGCGTCATGTTTCTCTCCATTACGACTACATACCGCCGATTGGTTACATTCCACCGGACGCGATGGTTGCAGGTCTGGCCGTATTGACTAGGCTTGAGGCTCTTTCCATTAGATTCTATCCTCGGAATTCTTTCCCTGAACATGGGAGAAGGCGTCCGTATCCCCCAATGCGGGTTGTCCTTCCCGCTTTCGCATTTGGAGGTTTTGGCGAGTCCTTGGAAGACCTCGTGGCCCAAATCAACGCCCTTCGACTCAATAGTGGCAGTATCGAAATGACGTTGGATCACCTTGACTGTCTTCGGGTTCACCAACTTTTACTGTTCATGCGTCGGACAGAGAACCTCAGGTTTAGACGAGCGCGAGTCGACTTTTGTGATGGCCGAGTTGACATTCAACTCCGAGACATTCGATATCGCACATCCGAGCCCAATCTTCGATCTCATTATTCTTTCTCCACCTCTCTCTAACGGTCAAATACCCAAGTTGCGTACCTCATCCTCGTGCTCAGTCAGATTTCCGCTGTGTGCTCCGACATGGAATATCTCGCTATCTATGACTGTGAAGGCCGTCTAAGTTCAAGTTTGTACGACTGATGGCTGGCCTTCTTCAGTCAACTCACCACTGTGGAGACGCCGTATAGGGAGGTTGGCAGTGCAGGTTGGCAGTGCACTCGAAGATGTCCCCGGGGAGGTGGTCACTGAAGTATTGCCATCCTTGCACTCGCTTTGGCTGGTGGACCCTGCCTTGGTGGGGCTGGTAAATCTAAAGCAGTTCGTCTCGTTTCGCCAGCTCTATGGGCGTCTTGTAACCATCCGCGACACATACTACGACAGCAGGTTCATTGAAGGAGTTTGAAGTTCACAGTACAGCACCCGCTTCTTGTATACTACGATAAATATAGTTTCACAACGGCAAGAGATACTACTACATAATACGATACAGAAATTTGTTAATATACTGATATCCAATTCGAGTATCAAACGCGAGGGATGATAAATAAATAACCACCTGAGTCAATGCGCCATCACTCGTCCGAATCCGAGACAATGTTGATTTCTGGAATTGGAAACCCCTGGTCGGCGTACGCGGGTGGGTCTTCACGGTGAGCATCGTCCAGGGCGTCTCGGGTGAATCTTCCTGACTCAGTTACAGGTACAGGTGGGACACCTGCGTGTGTTCTGTAGGCGAAGTTGAGCGTTAGCAAACAAGCGCCTGATGACACATATGAACGACGTGAGCTCCTACCGCACATCCTTGAGTAGATCACTTCGTATTTGTTCGAACAGGTTTGCGCCTTGGTTGATTCCATGTTTCTCGAAGTCTTCGAGTGAGCTGATGTGAGATTTGTACACGGTCTTGCACCGATTTTCGTCCCACTCAGTCTCCTTACGCGTGCCATCCGTCCACTCATCGATGCAGCACTCGACCTGATAATAGGGGACATATTCGTCAAAAATTCGCGGGCTATGAAAAAAACACAACCCTCACCACCGAGAGGATAAAGGCGATAGCCGGGATCGACACCGGAGAAAAATGTTCATGATAAGTGACTCCGTCGGCTTCCTTGTCTTGGAACCACGTGATGTTGATGGCCTTTTGGAGCCCGGGATGTCGGTATGGGTGATGACGACCCCCGCCAGGGTTAGATTCCTGCACGGAGGTTAGTGGGTTATAGATGGTGATAGCGAAAGACGAACACGGTAGATAAAGGCCATGTGAGACAACAACGCCTGAGCAAGGCTTGCGTTTCTGCTGATACTATTGGGTGCATGACTCGTGTCAAAGCCATACTGAACCTCGACAACGTGCACAATCTTTTTCTTCGTGTCGATGAACAACCTCATGTTACTGTCTGTGAACTGAAACAAATAGTGAGGACACGCGACGTTGTGGTGGGAACGGGACTTGCCAGTTCGAACGGCATCAACAATTCAAGATTGGAACTCGTCTTTGCACAAGCTTCGTTCCACACGTCCGCTTCCCAGGCTTCCTTTGTTTGGGGCGTTGGGAACGCATCTTTGCAACTAAGATAAATTCTGCAAAGAGAAAGAGCGACACCAGTCACGTGGTCCTGGTCTCTCATCTCTTCTCGTTTTGAAGAGAATAAATAACGTTGGTCAGACTCGAGAATTCGGGAAATGTCGAAGTGCAACTAACCGGGTACCGACGATGTGTCGGGTCGTTGCCTGGAGAGATCTATGCCCCTCTCTGACGCAGTCTGTAATAAGAGCAATGAGACGTATGAGAGGAGTTAAAAGACGGAACAACCTTGGCGGCATAGTATGCGGATTTTGCAGCCTTGCGATATTCTCGGGCTTGCAGCAGCTTTGATAATCCCCATCTCGAATCCAGTCCTGTCTTCATCTCTCTCGCACTATCTGACATTAGCGGTAGCGTAAGTTTAGTAATGAGCACTCACAAGATGATTTTCTCCTCGACCACGTCGCGGTCGGTAGAATGGATCACTTGCTGGTGTTCCCAAATCAAGGACCGGGCATCATCCAGTCGTTTGTCTCCTCGCTTCTCTTGTTCAGATGGAGCGTGCTTGGCAACATAGCCCAACATCATTTCCATTAGGACACCGCCTGCGCCTACCCCGACGACTTGGTTCATAGATATTATGAGATGGTAAAGGACGGGGGGTTGTTAGAAGACCGCGGGGCTGTAGCAAAGGAATTGGGGGCTTGTGGGTTGTTCCGCGAATCACGGGGGTTAAATGCTATTCGACTGGACGTAATTATACATCCTTTACCATGTGTCGTTTGGATCACAATGGCCACTGCGGCCACTGCATGTCGCGGCGATGAGTAAAGAGGGCATACGCGGATCTGGAAGTAGAGAACCGTGTACTTGAACGTGAGAGTTTGACAAGTAACGTAAAAAACTTGAGGATTTCCATATCCGGGCCGCCCTGAATCAGGCAATTGAGACAACTCGCATCTCGATCTATCAAGGACTTTGGTCGGCCGCTTTGACAGGGCTTCTTCGAGCCTTCGATTAGACAAATTGTGGTCTTTGTGCCAGTGGAAGTGTAGCGCGAGGAGGGTAGAAGTGGACGTGAAAGACCAAATTCTCCATGGGGCGTGGCTCAAAACACACTGATTTCGACCGATAGCGGATATTTCATGTGGCGTAGGGCATGGACATCGCTCCCCGCCTCTTCTGTCTCCTGGGCGTCTGCGTTTTGAAACAAAGTCATTTTCATCTCGCCACAAGCCAGAGGGATCGTTCGGAACTACCTGAGCCAGTTCTGCGCCAGCCATAACAAGACGATCTTTGAATGTTCGTTATCTCCCATCTCTCCGCAAGTGGGAAAAATTGAAAAACGGCCTCATGCCGATTGACCAGGTGACATCCTCAGCGGCAAGTGTTGCGAATCCTCCGCAAGTTGGTCGGAAATGTGGCGATCGATCCGGTCCTGACATACAGCACGCCCGATATGACGGATCCTGTAATGAAATTTCAGAAGGACATGCAGCTTTCGAACCGCAGTGACCAATTCATCGGCTTCAACTTCATGATAAGGCCAGTCGACGCGCCCATGGAGCTGTTCTGCGCTTTCAGGGTGTTGCCACTGGGCATCATGCAAGTTTTCACACATTCTGCACTTCCGTGACCCATCCCCATGGGAATGACCCGATGGGGACAATTGGCGATGGAAGAGAAGCGAGCATGACCAATTATGCCCGTTAGCCCCCGTTGAAGGAACATAGCGCTATGCGTGGTTCGTATGGCCGCTCATATCGCAATGAGCATCATTGAAACATGTCTTTAGAGTGACCCAGCACTGGCACCAGTTTCGGGTAATCTACGACGGCGACGCAGATGCCTTTGCCGAAGCAAGCGAAGTTTGGATTGATGCGCGTGTTGGCCACGCCGTGGGAACCCAACACGTGCACTAACGGTATGCCTCACCTTCGCTTGTCAAGGTAGTCCAGTTCCTAACTCTTCAGATCTTCAGAGAGGAGTCGCCGATGCGCAGGACTCCTAATATGACCCCTTCAGGTATTGTACAGCCTCTTGATGGAGCGAGTTATTATGCCCGTCTGGCCTCGCACAATTTGATGAACTACAATTCCCCGTTTCTATTCTCCGCCCTACCCCACGATCGTTCTCCATCACAGCGCGGTCAAGGGGTGGGTCATTCTTAGCGCTTTGCTATTGCTCCATAAATTAGCAGACGGGCCCTCGTGTATCCCCGTCCAAATTCTATGTTCCATAGTTTGGACCACATCGAGTCGACGTCACGAACAATACTGCTGTCAAGTGGATGCCTAGCGTCGGTTCAAGAGCACAGGGCGGTCACGTAGATGTAGATCGGGAAAGCAGAGAAATTGGGACGCTCTTTCGAAGTGAGGCCTGGTGGCGGGATCATTACGACGATATCAAGCTCTGTGGGTATCAACTTCGTCCTCGGTACCGTCCAGGATGGGAGCCATCGTGGAAGCACTCGAATAATGACTTCTTCGCCATGGAAGATGGACAACCCTGCCTTGTGAGTGCCGTTTGTTTGTACCTCTGCATTGACAGACCGGATTAGTTGCGTGCCGCAATGGACGCCATACGCATACACGACGGCGAACGAGTAATGCTCAAGAAGGTTCTTCCCGAAGAAGGGCCGTATGAACTGGAGATTAGTCGGATGTTCTCAGCTAGCGGGGTCGCAACGAACTCGCGCAACCATTGTGTGCCACTACTTGACGTTATCAGATTGCCCAACTCTGGCCATCAGTTGATGGTCATGCCGTTTCTGCGCCCCTTCGACAACCCTCGTTTTCAAACATTCGGTGAATTTGTGGCCTTCTTCACCCAAGTCTGTGAAGTATGTTCACGTTTTTCTTTTTCGGATTAGCTCTGATCGGTGCTGATTGGCTACGATTGGCCAAATAGGGTCTCCAATTTATGCACGAGCGAAATGTTGCACACAGGTTCGTGCCGATGCCTGAGTCTTACCAGCCAGAACCTGTTCCTCATACCTTTACAGAGATTGCACGGCAAACAACATCATGCTCGATCCGTCTAAGATGTACCCAAATGGCTTCCACCCGACGCAGATCAACCGAAGACCGGACTTCAAAGGAAGAGCCAAACGACACACTCGGACCGGAAGACCTCCCCGTTATTATCTCATCGACTTTGGCTTGTCCCGGAAGTACGCCTCACGTGACGCGTCCGACGCACCTCTCCGCGGCGGTGATAAGTCAGCACCTGAGCACCGAGACGGAGGCCGGTGCAACCCATTCCAGACAGATATCTACTATCTCGGAAATCTCATTCGTGAGGAATTCATACAGGTAACATTTGCGACTGCCTAAGTCTGCCCGTCCGCTAACGGGGAACGCATCAATAGAAATACCATGGCTTCGAGTTCATGAACGAGCTAGTTTCCGAGATGACGAACAGCGAACCCGTAAAACGACCTCTGATTGAAGATGTTGTCGTCAGGTTCGCCCGCATTCGGGAGTCGCTCAGTGGGTTCAAGCTGCGTTCCCCCATAGTGTCAAACAAGCACCCTAGCCTGTTCACCGCGTTCCGCTATGGCAGGCAGGCAATCCGCTCGCTTTACTATGTTATCTCAAACAAGAGTGCAATTCCTCAAAACTAAAATATGCCATCAAACTCGAATAGTATGCCAAGCGACGACTCAATTTGTATGCAACGCGGTGACCTGAACAAAGAGAAGAGACAGGGGGAAACTATGCAATTCAATTTATTTGTTGAGCGTCACCTCTAGGTCTTCAAAGAACAACAAGAACAATATGGAACAACCTCTCGCTCCTCTACTTGTCTGGATCACCGTCATCGGTTTCATCCGCCAATATGTCATATGCTCTTGAATATGCTCCCACAAATCGATACTTCTCATCGTTAAATCGCCATTCGTAACCTCTAGTAGTCCAGTCCTCTAGCACAAAACCACTATTCTCTCCATCCATTAACAGTTCTCACGCATTACTCACGCACTTATAATACTTTAGTTCTGCCACACTTTTTCGTTCGCGTGTGTATAACCTTCATTTCTTTGTTCTCGCGCACTCCTGACACCCTTTCTTCGGTTCTTTACATGTTCATTACGCTCCTCATTTACTTTTTCATTCTTGCAAACCCGAAGTCACGAAGTCGAATAGCTATTACAAATGACGCGCCGATATATCACGAACCCACATGATCTTCCGCCGGCTACCGGCCGAACCCCCCCCCCCTCCCCGGAGTACCCCTAGAAGGTGTACACAGTACGCAAGCACAGCACCGTTAAGGCGTGGTCGTGTGAGTGGCCGTTTCTGCGACTATCGACCTGCCCCATCACTTCGCAGCTGGAAGCCCTAGTTCCACCTTCCGTCACTTTTCACGCAAATCCCCGTCAGGATTGGCGTAGTACCCCTAGTACATGCAACGAACGCACCTTTTGTATGGGTTACGAGGTGCTAAACACGAAATTACGACCTCAGAACGAGTCGCAACCAGCCCATGCAAGTGCACGATGCAGTCAAGATGTGGCTATGTCGGAGATTTGTAAGTCGGCGGGTTGTCCTCTGCTACTATAGTATATAACTCGGATCTGTCCCCTAAAACGCACCATCTGGACCTGGGTGGTGAGACATCGTGGTCCGGAAACATCGTGAATGGATACCCGAGGGTGCGTATTCAACGAGTATCAAAGACGTAGCCACGACGTAGTGCGCGCACCGCGTGGCGGTGCTGCTGAGTGGGAACTACACGTTGTACACGAATGGCGCAAGATTAGCGAGCCTCGTGAGAACCTCGACTCGGGGAGGAGGATGGGAAGCCACGAGCTACAGTAAGTACTGACGCAAAGAAGTGCGGTATCGGCCTGGCTTTGTGACGGCACCCCCTCAGGGTCACGCCATCATATAGGTAGGGTGCTATCATGAAGGAAGGAAGGTAGTGACGTGTGCCACCCTGATCAGTCTCAAGCCCAGCTGCTGAAGACTTCTGTGCCAGAGTGACGTTCTCCGTCTGTGTCTGAGAAAGGTTCACATCATTTGTATCACGATCAAAATTTTGAAACGTTGAAGGGTTGAGGCCTTTGAGGAGGTGTAGTCGTGGTACACCGCATATTTCATTTGAACCAGCCATCCATCATCGTCACAGGCACGTGGTAGTGGCAATTGTCAGTCACGTGCATGGGGGTGACCATTGCTGCCGATGAGATTTTTGTTGGGACGAGCCCCAATCAACAACGCGAAGAAAACCCCGGTTTAGCGCAAGAAGTCCAGGAGTAGAGGTACCCAAAAATCAGTCAGTCAGTGGATCTTCTGCAGGCAGGACTGAGGGGCGAGACAGGAGCCCCCTATGCCACCGGCCACCTTAAGCGCTTGCAACGGGCTTCCTGCTTCTAGCGTGTGCCATGAGTACCAGGGCCACAGACAGAAAATCTCAGAACCCCTAGGCAGTCAAGACGAATGGGTCATATGAGCTAAACTAATGATAGTGTCGGTGGTGTAATGTGGCGTGTGTTGCGAGACAGATCAGTGCACAAACGGTCAAGCAAACGTTCAGAAGAGGGCCGAAATCGCTGCGGAGACTGCCGCGGTGACAGAGTACCGTGGGAAACCCAGATTTGCGTACTAGTAGCGAATGTAGGTTTATGACTTGCTGAAGACACTGTACTGTAGTGGGCAAGTTCTAGTACACTTATAGCAGTCATTCAGAAATGGTCACCAGTTCGAAGAATACCTCTTAAATTGAAAGATGCTACAAACGCGATCGTACAATAAGTCGTACTAGTCAAGGTACTAGTACAAATAACATGATCAACATGGGATAAATAATACTGGTAAGGTGTTGAGGAGGTGAGAAATGGAGACATCAAGCGTGATCGATTGTGATCCTAGGGAACGCATCATCATAATTTGGGGGGGCGGTCGGGCTGGGTCCTGGACTGGGCTCTTCACGTACAGCGTCTAAAGCCCCCGGGGGGAGCCTCGACGATCCCGTCACGGGATCAAGTGGAACTCCTGCGTGTTCACTGACGAGTAGGCTGAGTGCTATCGAACGACGTGCACAACTAGAATGATATCCTACCGCGCATTCCGCGACAGCTCGCGCTGCAGTTGGTACAGGCTCGTAGGGCTATGTGCTTGAAACTCGAGAAGTGAGGATAAATGCGAATCATACACGGTTTGGAACTTCGCGTCGTCCCAGTTACAGTCTCTTTGGGTGCCATCGGACCACTCGTCAATGCAGCACTCAATCTAAACAAAAAGTGAAAGTCGTCGTTGTCAGTATGTGTTGAATATTAGGGCCTAGTGTGAGTGGTCATACCACTGTGAGGGTAATAGCAATGATCGAAATAGGCATCGGGGAAAACTGTTCATGATTGACGACACCAACATCGTCCTTGTTACGAAACCAAGTAGTATCAATCGCTCGTTGTATGATGGGGTGGCGATACAGGTCACGGCCAATTCGAGGTTCCTATTGATGAGATAAAGTCAGTGTTCCTCGATTAGCGACTTGGATGCTTGCTTGAATGAAGACGAACAGGATAGATAAAATTTAGGTTTTTCAGAAGTTCTTGAGCGCGTCCAGCGTTATAACTTATGCTAGTATGAGCTTGGCTCGTCTTGAAGTAATACATGGTTTCCACAAGAGTCGCCAACCTAGGTTTCATTTCGTCGTACAGCCGCTTGCGGAGGCTTGTTGCCTGGAGATCCGAATGTGTTTTAAAGTTCGGAAGAAGTAGACCACGAGGATAGAAGCACGTACCTCCGTGCTTGCGCCAAAATCATTTAGGATAGGATTTTGCACCGTAACCAGCAAAGGAACAACATGGTGTCCTCTTGTCAGTGGGCGCTGTCCAGGCATGGGCTGTGGCACCAGCGCCGGGCTTTGACCGATTATGGCATCTCTAGCCCGGTCTGAGACCGTCTGCGATGATATGAGAAACTTTGTTTCAAGCAATGTGCTGGAGCGACCTTAACGTATTTGTGAGTTTCTTTCGCGGCCTTGCGATATTCACGAGCTTGTAGGTACTTCGGGAAACCTCTCTTTGATTCCAATCCCTCCTTGATCTCGGTCGTACTGACTTGCGTTGAGCAAGGACCACTGCATGAAAATAATACTTACTGGATAATTCTCTGCCTAACAATATCCAAGTCACTGGGGCTGATTAATGTTTCATTGTCTCTGACTAATTCACGTGCGCTGTCCAGCCGCCGGTCACCCAGTCCCTGCTGAGCCGATGGTCTCTGGGAAACCAGGAAGTGCAACAATTTCAACGTCAAGACACCTGATGCGTCGAGCGGAGGACCGGACATGATTCCTGGTACAGAAGCGGGGGTAAGAGACACACACTTAGTCTGGGGTGAAGAGTGGGGGGAAGCTTAGAGGACTCTCCGCGGGGGATGTGAATAAAAGCAGTAGAGCCCCGTGCCCGAGGTACGATACGTCTCCGATAGTCGTCTTTTTGGGAGATCGTGACCAATGACGAGCCCAGACAGAGCGTATAGAGTTGAGAGCTCCTGAAACCGCAGAGAAGTGCAAGGGTGGGAAATCAGCTCTAATCTCTCGCAGGTGCCCGAAGTGAAGTGTGAAGCATGTGCGGGGGATTAGAAGCCTTGTGCGTAAGCCCTCCAGATAAGCCCTCCAGAGTCACCCGGGATCCGGGAAAACGTCGGGGTGAGAGAGAAATAGGGAACCCCCCACGAGGTTTATTACGTTGATCGCAAGCAAATCGCGATATGAGTGGTGTTCGGTTTGCCTGGCATCAACAACGAGTACAATATTAACATCATGCCGCAGACTCGTGCCAGTTCAAACATGGTACCGTGACGGTTCCTGCCCCGGCGGGGTCAGTGATGGCTGGCCACCCTTGCTTGTGCCCTCATGGTTGCGGTTGACTAGAACACCTCTTCGCAATCTTATCCCGGACCCCTTTGTCACACCATTTGTCGACCCATGTCAGCTCTGTGTAACTACGAGTGGCTGAGGCATGACTGTGAATTACTATTAGAAATCGGGTCAAAGAAAGTGTATGCTCGTGTCATTGTGCGAATTTGAACAAAGTAATTCCCCTGTGATATCAAAGACTGGGAAAGGAGTTTGTCTGGTACAGTAAGAGAACGTGTCCGTAGACAATGCGGGTAGTGATGATGCAGTACTGTTTCAAGGCGGTGGCTACATAGACGACCAAGCTGATAAGGAACTATACGTTCTGGTGAGCGCACGGCACTAGTGATAAATCGTGAGGTGGCAGTGGGCATGAAGGTGTTAGACGCTCGCACCCTTGCTGAAGCTGGCTCTTAAGCCAGCACCCTAACACAACCGCTGAAATATGGAGACTCCAGGTAAGCTGTCCTCATGCTTTAACTTCAGTCCTTGCCCCAACCCCCAAGGGTCTCTGCTACAGGTCTTGCCAGTAATACTGTGCAGCCCAGAACTCTGCAAGCACACGTTTGACGCGCAAGTCATGTCGTGGGTCAGTAGTATGCGTCTGTGACGAGAGGGGCTGCTGCAAGCGTCAGTGTTGAACGCATCATGACTTAAGGTGACGAGGATGTCTTTTTTCCTAAAATGGAGGTGTCGCGGCCCTACCGGGAAGCGCTGAAATGTAGCACAGCTCAATACTAGGGGCCTACTTGTGCTCACGCTCAAGGCGTGATGATGTGCGTGAATCGCTAGTAGCTCTCTTTCAACAACCTTTATGAACCACTACACACCCTGGATTTCCTCCCACTACCACAACGATAACGAATCAGTTCCATCTTCCGACACCACCCAACCTCTGCATACGCAGCATGCCAGTGCCCGCAAGTACCGCTACGAACAGCTTTACCTATAATGAACCCAACGACAGACAAGCGGGAACGCTCGTAATGACGGAGCGTTGGTGGGGAGATCGCTATAATGAAATTGCAGAGCGGGGCTACGAGCTCCGCCCTCGGTACCGCCCCCAGTGGGAACCATCCTGGCTCAAGACAGGCAAAGATTTCTACACGGTAGAGGACGGTCAGGCCACCATAGTGCGTGTTTTTGCGTTCCCTATTCGCCCATCTTACATGCTAGCTCAGTTGAGGGCGGCAATGGACGCGACTCGCATACGAGACGGCCGTCCAGTCATGCTGAAGAAAGTCCTCCCTGCGGAGGGGCCCCATGAATTGAGAATAAACCAGCTTTTCTCGTTGCCAGCGCATTCCAGGGAGCGCGACAATCACTGTGCGCCACTGTTAGACGTCATTGAACTGTCGACGCGCTTCGAGTCCCAACAACTGATGGTGTTCCCGCTTTTGCGCCCTTTCAATCAACCACGGATCCAAACGTTTGGGGAATTCGCCGCCTTCTTCACTCAGATATGCGAGGTGAGCCTAAATTTTACAAATTTATTCGTGCATCGTCCTGACTCTCTCCACAGGGCATTCGATTCATGCACCAGCGAAATGTCGCCCACCGGTATGAGTCCCACGATTACCCGTGGTGATGCGAGCCTAACTGTTTTGGAAGCGATTGCACGGCTAACAATATCATGTTTGATTCGACTAAAATGTATCCGAAGGGGTTTCACCCTGTCAAGATCGATCGAAACAGGAACTTCAAGGGTAGTGCGAAGGCTTATACCAGGACGCAGCGCCCCCCTCGTTACTATTTCATTGACTTTGGTCTGTCTCGCCAATACCCTTCTCGAAATGCAATGGACGAACCACTGCGGGGTGGAGACAAGTCAGCGCCGGAGCACCGATCGGGAAGGCGTTGTAACCCGTTTCATACTGACATATACTATATCGGCAACCTTATACGACAGGAATTCATGGAGGTGAGTAAGCGCATCTCCAGCTCTCGTAAGACTCATCTTCGTTGACAGAAGTGCAATGGTTTCGAATTCATGGGACATTTGATCACCTCGATGACCCGAGACAACCCTGCGGAGCGCCCTCCGATCGAAGAAGTACTGCAAGAGTTTTCTCGTATTCGAGCGTCTTTGAGCAAGAGAAAGCTTCGCTCCGCGATTACATCGAAAAACGCTCCCAAAGTCTTGGGGATATTTCGGCAAGCAAGGCAATCTGTCCGCACCCTGCGCTACATCGCATCTCGCCGTCCAGCGATTCCGGATCCTTATACCTAAATTTATTTCGCAACTCGTAAATACGTGCCTCAAAGGATTGGGACACTGCCATTTTGACTTTAGACTTTCCTGCCCACATTCAAACGCTCACCGGATCGGACTCTATTTAATTTATTTATATTTTTGGGTCTTGGTGTATATTATTTCTTATTCATGTGAGCTGATCGTTGTGGGTGACTGGCGTGCTGTAATTATTTTTATATATTGTTATCTACTGGTACTTCACGTAGCAAAGCGTTTTGTATTCAGTATTTTCCCTGTCACGGAATTCATCGCCCACTGCCACTCACGTCGAGGTGATACCACCTCCTTGGTAAACCGTTCCGACAGTTGTTTGTTATCCCTACAAACACTGTTTCAAGTATCGCGGAGGCGCGTCGACATGACTCTATGTTACACACTCTTTCGGCAAAATTCGGCAAGTGTCGCTGAGGCCAAACGGACTGCTGCCCCAACTTTCTTGATGGGCCTGGCCCTGGGATGCAAGCTGGGATGGTTGAAGGAACGATGTTGCGAGCTTTTCCCGATATAGCCTTGTGTAGGAGTACGTTCTCAAATAGTGTTATTCAATTGGGTGGAGCTCCAGTCACACAGCGTGGGTGAAGGTCAATAAGTTACGTTAAGGTGTACCGGTGTCAGTGGCCCAAACTGATCGACCACCGATCTACCATAGAGTTACATAAAGTGTCGCATTAGCGTTGATAGATAGGCAACATCCATACTTTCCGGGAATAAGTGATGATCGGGAAGGCGGTATGAGGCCGCTGATCGATTAAGTAACGAGCAACCCTTGACAGGCTGCATTCACCCTATCCTGCGGCCATATATCATGCGTGGCCTGGGAAGTGTGGGCTAGGGCCAAGACGCCTGCGTGCTTCCTGATTCACGAGGGGGATGAATCGGACTCTAGGCACATAATACAACGGCTTACCGTCCTTCGTCGTAAAAATCGCGCCGTAGTTGGTGCAGCGGGTCACAGTGGCGTGTATCGAGACCCTGTTGGGTGAGAGCCTTAAGCGCAGTAAGATGACTCATGTATGTCACTTTATAACGCTCGTAGGTGAACGGGTGTTCGGTCTGGATGCCATTACTCCACTCATCGAGGCAACACTCGATCTACAACATTATGAAAGAGGCTCAGGCTTTCCAAGCGCGGACGAGATAGAGGTTCTTACCGCAGTGAGAACCAAGGCGACAGCTTCGTAGGGCATAGGGTTGAATTCGTTAGGGAACCTGACCCCTTCGCCTTTGCGGTCTCCAAACCAGACAACGTTGACACACTGTTGTATGATAGGATGGCGGTATGGGACTCCTTGTTCTCCATTGATGAAAGTTGTATCGGTCTTCAAGTTTTGCGCTCTCTCCACATTCCGGTTCAATATCTCTGCAGCCTCGCCTGTCTCAAACCCATAGAACTTTGTGACAAGCGGCGTAATCTTAGCTTTCACGCCGGTCAGGAAGCGCGATACAACGACTTCGAGCTGAGAGATGGTATTAGGTAGACCGAAGAGGGGCAGAAAAATCACAACACACCCTGTCTGCGAGATCATCAGGTGGGCTGAGGCGGGTTCCAGTCTTGGTGGATGCGACGGGCCATACAGATTTCGCCCAGTTTGAGGCCTGTTCAGGGGTCGGGAAGGCGTCTTTGGAGCTAAGGAAGCATCGGTAAGTAGCCTCCGCTGCGTCTATGGTGCGCCTCATTTGTTCGTCATATGTTCCATCTTGGGGCCCACCGTACTCAGCATCTCTGGCTCTGTCAGACGCCGTCTGTCAAGGGGACAATTTAAGTTATTTGCTGGAAAAAAACAACTCGTGGGTACCTTGACGAGGTGGAACGTTTCTTCCGCGTGTTTTCTATACGTTCGCGCATGAGACCACTTGGAAAGACCTCGTTTAGAGTCCAGCCCGACCCTCATCTCGGTTGTCCTTGGCGCGCGAAGTGTGAACTCCGAATAAGCCATGAAGAATGAATGAATTAATCGTACATTGTGATACGATTCTGGAGAGAGACCATTCCGTCGTTGGGAATCATTTCCCTAAACTGGTCTCGCAGGCTACGAGCGCGGTCGAGATTTTCGTCGCCTCTTCTTGCCTGTGCAGCTGGGAGGAGACCGGCCATTTACGTTCGTCGAGATCACGGGTTTTTGGCAGGGGGGTAGTACTACAGTAGTCGATGTATCAAAGAGCCCAACCAGAGATGGCGACAAGTTTGTGGCAGTCGAGAAACCCTATAGCCACTATTATATCCACGGGCTGATTCCAAGATTCCAAGAAAGTAGCTAGGATTGTTCTGCGCGCCTTTTTCTGTGCCACAGATAGCCCGAGATAGCTACGGATCTTAGCAAGGATCTTGTGGGTTTCCCCAGTTGGGGTCCATAGCAAGTGGCTTATTGAACTAACTTCAGCAAGAGGAAGTGCGGAAGATGAAAGTTAAGTAAATAAAGGCAAAAAAAAAATATCACTGTGGGTAAATATGTTTTAAATTAAATTCGGACCATGTCCGGTGACTAACCAGCGGGTGTAAGGTGGCGCCACGCACGGTGAGAACCGTCGCAAACAGGATGAGGAAACCTCCCAGCAGCCTGGCAATCAGGCGATCATCGGTGAGCGATCAATCTGAACCAGGGGTCTTGCTCTAACCTCCCATAAAGCTAGAGAGTCACCTCACCTTCTCGTCACAACTTCCTCTCCCAGTAGCGTTGCGGCCAAGTTGCGTTGGCAGTCAAACTTGTGGTGACCTTCGCGACCTCCTCCCACCTGACCCATTGGTTACCGCGTTGTCCTTGCCCGACTTTTAGCCTAACGGTAGACTCGGAGATGGAAGAACGATCAGCAGTGCATGTAGGTGCTGAAAACGATCGAAGGGAAATCGGTGTCCTCTTCAGCAGCGAATTGTGGTGGCGGGATCGTTATCGCGATATCGGGGCCAGCGGCTACAGACTTCGACCCCGGTATGACCCTGACTGGCAACCATCTTGGAAGACATCGGGAAAAGACTTTTTCACGACGGAAGATGGTCAACCCACCCTGGTGAGTGTTTTTCCATTAATTCCGTGTTGCGCTAACGGATTGCATTAGTTGCGAGCTGGGATGGATGCAACACGCATAAGTGACGGAAAGCAAGTTATGCTCAAAAAAGTTCTTTCTGAGGAAGGGCCTCACGAATTGTCCATTACCCGATATTTCTCTTCTTCCGAGCTCAGAGACGATTCTCGCAACCATTGTGTGCAGTTGCTCGAACTCATCGACACGACCGACACCAAACTTGATAAAAGATTAATGGTCATGCCATTCTTACGTCCATTCAATGATCCGCATCTTCAATCATTTGGAGAATTTGTGGCATTCTTTACGCAGATCTGTGAGGTCGGGCCGGAAAATCCTTTCCGGCATACCGGGGCAGTTCTAACTTTCTGCTTAGGGTCTCCAATTCATGCACGAGCGAAACGTCGCACACCGGTGAGCACGGTGTATTTTTCTAGGAATCCCTTTCTCAGGGTGTTTGCTTATAGGGACTGTACTGAGAATAATATCATGTTCGATCCGTCCGAGATGTACCCCAAAGGGTATCATCCCATACAAAAAAATCGGAGTAGAGATTTCAAGGGAAGGGCCAAGCGATACACCCGAACCGACCGACCACCCCGCTATTATTTGATCGACTTTGGTTTGTCTCGCGGGTACTCTTCGCGAGATGTCTTGGACGAACCTCTACGTGGGGGCGATAAAAATGCACCGGAACATTTGCGCGGAGGACGTTGCAATCCCTTTCCCGTCGATATATATTACCTTGGCAACCTCGTCCGCGAGCAGTTCTTGATGGTAGGGCCGACGTCATCCTACCTTCACCTATTCGCGAGACTGACAGAACATTGCAGAAGTGTAACGGCTTCGAGTTTATGCAGGAGCTAGTTGACCTGATGACAAACGAGAATCCAGAAAGACGTCCTACAATTGAGGAAGTTATTGAAAAGTTTGGCCACATTCGTGACTCGTTGAGCACCACCAAGTTACGCAGCCTCATCTCACTAAAGAAGGACCCCCGATTATTCACTGCGTTCCGACATGTTCGACAGTTAATACGTACGGCTCGTTACATTGTTCTTAAAAAGGCCGCTATTCCAATTCCTTGACTTACTAAATTGCGTAAGCGGCGGTACCTTTCTCCGTTCATCAACATACAGTACCTGAGAGACAGAACCCTACGCAACACAGATGTCTTGCTAAGTTATCCTTCCCGGGCCTTGAGCTTCCACCAGCAATATCCGCCCATTCAAGACGAAGAGGCGTCAACGCTCTGGACAAATTAATGTATTCTATGAATGTACACGGGAACATGTAAGCGAGAACACAAGTCACTTCTCACGTTGCCATGAGGCAAACGCGTGTCGCTAACTTCCAAACTTGTTTCGTTTGACCGCTTTCAGGGGCGATAAGCCTTGGGAAAGTTCGGTGCATCAACTGGAGAAACCGCATGGGACATGGGTTGAATTAACTGGTGAGGGTTTGGCTGGGGTCTCCGGCGTCAGAGGGGGTATGGGAAGGGGAGAGACTACGATCACTGGGTTAATTGATGGACCGGTTTCCTTGTCTGCGGTGGTTGAAAGGAGAGTGATTTCGTCGTATGATGGTTCTTGGGAAAATTGGTCGTCAGGGGGTGTTGGGAGACCGAAAGACGGCAGGGGCCGGACGTGGGCAAGTACCACTTGCAATGAGGGACCTCTAATTGGCGCGCTTGATGCAAGAGAAGCCGCTGTGAAAGCGCTAGCTGGGGTGGTCGTGCTCTCTGAGAAACCGTGTCATCTGATATAGCGTCGGAGTCTGTAATAGTTCCCCCTCACGGTGACCATGTGTTCATGGTCCGTCAGAACAGCGGATACATCCGCACTCCGTATCTTAAGCACCCCCTCTAGTGTAACCTGCTGTGAGGGGACTTAGCATTTTTCTGAGAGATAGGTTTTACACTGCACCTTGACGGTTTCCAGAGTTTCATGAGCCTTGTCAAGGTAGAGGCGAGACTGCTGGGATCGGCGGATTACGCTCTTCCCTGCTAGGCCGTGCCGGACATCCCTCGCGCTTTCGATCACCGTATTCAGGGTCAGTCGATCTAGAAAGTAATAATAACACCGTCCGCGGATCTACTTATCTCGTCGACAATGCCCTTGCCATTTTATAGTCCTCCTCGGTTGTGACTTCTGGTGTTGTTCCAAGAGTTCCGTGGCTTTATTCAGGAATGAAGCTCCCGAACACAGCTAACTAATCCTACTGGGGATGATTTAAAACGGGTTTGTACGAGTGGGGATACTTATTCCATTGAGCAACTTGAAGGTTTAGCACCTCAACAGTGGTTAACACGTTCCTAAGGGTTGCTGGGCCGTCATGCACCAATCGCTGGGACGTCGAATGTCAAAAATGTCAACGGAAGTTTTGGCTCTGCCAACATCCATTTCTAGGGGTTGGGGAAAACAAGAAAGCAGCTACAGATTGAGATGCGGAAGTTGGCGTGACAGTAGTCGTGTATGGGCGCTAAAGGTGCTCAGCAACCAAGAGAGGCTAGTTCGTAAATACTAATCATTCCGCTTCTCACAATCTCCGCGCAGTGCATCGTGTATTGTCAGTAGCCTGCCCTTTGATCTGCTGCGGACACAAGCGTTTCTGTTAGAAAAACCAGGTGAGATAACGGGCGTTCAATCATACGGCCTTTTTTATATTTCCGAAGGTCCTAGTTTGCGTCGCAGACAATTCTGAGTCGCGAAGCAAACCCATTGCAAGGCTCAGGAATGCAAAAAAATGCCAAGCAACTGTTCGCGGGTCGCTCAGCCACTATCGTGGTCAGCAGATGGGAGTAACGTAAGCCCGAAGTATGCACAGAAGTAACTCACGGACGAACCAATACACTGCGGGCATTTCACAATGTAATCCAACTCAGTCGGCTATTTCACGAAATCTGATTGGTCAGATTTTTGCAACTGAATTGGATTACATTGTAAAATGCCCAGTGACAAAAACCATGAAGAGACAATTCCGGCAATAGTGAACAGGGTCGTGGTTCGGATATGTTTATCCAAGTGCGTGGCGCGTACGTAGCCTTCCAGTAGTCACAGAGTAAAGAAAAGCGGCCTGCCAGTCAGGTCGTGTATCGTTGCACGTCCTTTTCCGGCAATGCAAAGAACGATGAAAGGCCCGGAGATGGCCTGGAGATGACCAGCGCTAGATGTTCCTTGTGCTGGAGGGTGTAACTAGCGTTTTCGGCAAATACTTTACACCCCCGAATCAAAGTCAGTAGGAAGTCAGGTGGAACACACCGAAACGTCCAGGTACCGACCGTACCACTAGAACTTCTAGTTGTTGATTCAGGGCCCTTGTTTACCCATATTTATATGGGCGACTTTGGCCCGGGTGAAAGTGACTCAGAGCAGAGAGGAATGTGTAGGCGAACGGCCCGAGAGTACAACGTACAACTACCATGTTCTTTCTTTCTGGAATGTCTAGAGCCTGCCTTATCCAAACAACAGCGTTGTGGCCATCACGGGCACACCCTTCTATGAAATAACCATTTTTTTCGTAACTTTGTCACGTCTACACTTCATCGTCTCCCTCAATACACATGTCCCAGAATCCCCCAGTACCCAACTCGAACGAAAGGGAGGGCGGGTTGGGGACAAGGGAAAGAGGGACTCTGGTAAAGAGTGAGTTCTGGTGGAGAGACCACTACTACGACTTTGAGGAGCGTGGATACAAGCTTCGTCCTCGATACTATCCTCATTGGGAACCCTCTTGGATCAATTCGGGGAAGGACTTCTTCTCAGTGGAGGATGGTCAACCTACAATTGTAAGTAGTCTTTTGTTCCCTGCAGGGCTTCAGGTCCCGGCTCAAAGCTAGCGACAGACAAGAGCTGTAATGGACGCCGTACGCGTGCGAGATGGCCTTCCCGTCATGCTCAAACGGTTATTTCCTGAGGAAGGACCCTACGAGCTCGAAATCAATCAGTTATTCTCATCATCAGAGCTCACCAATGACCCTCGTAATCACTGTGCACCGCTTTTGGACCTCATCGAATTGCAGGGCCCTGGATCTCACAAAATCATGGTATTCCCGCTTCTGCGCCCTTTCGATTGTCCCCAATTTCAAACCTTTGGCGAATTCGTCGCATTCTTTACTCAAATATGCGAGGTGATTCAAAATTTACCTATCTTGCTTCGCACTATAATTCAAGGTTGGTCGTACAGGGCCTTCAATTTATGCATCAACATAACGTGGCCCATCGGTATAAACCACCCTCTTTAGTCCGATAATTTGAGCCTGACAGTTTTTTGAGGGACTGCACAGCGAATAACGTCATGCTTGAACCGTCCAAGATGTATCCTACAGGGTTCCACCCAGTCAAGCGCGATCGGAATAGAGACTTCAAAGGCAAAGCGACTGCTTACACTAGGACCCAGCGCCCTCCCCGTTACCTTTTCATAGACCTTGGCCTGTCTCGTCAGTATCCTACGCGGGACATCATAGATGAACCGCTGCATGGCGGAGACAGAACGGCTCCTGAAATCAAGTCGCGAAAATGGTCCAACCCGTTCCATACAGACGTATACTATGTCGGAAACCTCGTTCGCGGAGAGTTCATGAGGGTGCGCAGCCGGATAAGCCGACTTGTTGCGATCTCATTTTGAGCTTACTTCCTACAGAAATACCACGGCTTCGGGTTCATGGAGGAGTTGGTCGACGCAATGACCAATGAGGACCCAGCGAAGCGCCCTAGTATTGAAGAAGTCATTAAGCGATTCACAGTAATCCTGGGGTCTTTACGCAGCACCAAGCTACGCTCCGCGTTGACGTCGAAGAAACTGCCTAGAATCTTCGGCGTAATTTGGCAAGCAAGACAGTACTTTCGCACGATTCAGTACGCCCTTTTGCGGCAGGCCGCTATCCCAAACCCATGACATGGCCATTCGAGCTTATCACTTTGTATTTGTAGTAGCTAGCATATCTATAGACGCAAGTAGTGCAGACCTAATATATGGACCAAGCTATGGACTGAACTATGAGCAACAAGGTTGGGACTTGTTTCAGTACACAGGTAGCGTTTGCTTGAGCGTCTGTGTGCCCCATACCGGCATCTTCCGCCTTTGATCGGAATCCTACTGCACTGTGATATTGTTTCCGTGATCTTGGAACTCTTGACCTCGTGCCTACCAATCGATCAAGAAGAATTGTATGGGCCCAGCCACATGTCTCCCCCAAACCCAGCTGCGCGCAACTAAAAGTACCGACACACCTGCCACTATCATAAGAGTAATACATAGGATACATACTAGCTGAGGATACAACGCCAGACCACACGAACGATAAATAACCCTCGATACGGGTGCGGGAACGCCAGGATTCGAAACGAACCAAACGTACAAAGTCACATCCGTTCCCTAAAATGTGACTTGCGTAGCGCTCAATCACTCGACGCAATTAGGGCAGCATCACAAGCTGCGTTCACCCTTTCTTGTGGCCAATGTAGCCCCTCATTCTTGGAATTCCTGGAAGCCAGTCCTGCGTGCTTTCTGATTCGAGTGACGTGAAATTAGCTTGAATTAGGAGATACAACAAGTGTCTCACCGTCCTTCGGTGTAGATATCTTGACGGAGCTTGTATAATGGGTCGCAATGCCGTGAACTGAGCCCCTGAGTTGTGAGACTCTTCAGCGCTTCGAGATGGCGGCTATAAACCTCTTTGTAATCTTCATATGTGAAGGGAATTTCAACCCAAGAACCCTTGCTCCATTCGTCGATACAGCACTCTATCTTTCCAAAGTAAGACGTCATCAGCACTGAATTTCACAGAAAAACGGAGGCCTCTTACCACCGCGAGTACCAGGGCAATGGCTTCGTAGGGCATGGGGTTGAAACTGCTCTGGAACACTATGCCATCGCCAGAACGGTCGTTGAACCAGATAACGTTGACTGCCTTCTGGATAGCGGGGTGTCGATACGGCAACTTGTCTCCCCTGTCATCATTGATGAAGGCTGAGTTTGTCTTGAGATTCTGTACGTTCGCGATGTTGTCGCTCAAGCTGTCTTGGGCCTTGCTCGTACCGAAACCATAGAATCTCTCAACCAGCGGCGTGATCTTCTTCTTCATATCGGCGAAGAAGTGCGAACCTACGTCCGCGAGCTGTTTCTGATTAGAACGTGAATATGCAACACAGAAACCGAGGCATGGCACACCACTTCGGCAAGATTGGCAGGTGGGGCGATGTCTGTCCCAGTCGCAGTGCATGCCACCGGCCAGATGGCTTTTTCCCATCCCAACCTCTGCTCAGGGGTTGGGAATGCGTTCTTGTTGCTGAAGAAGGTCCGGTAGATAGCCTCGGCCTTTCTGACAACGCGCCGCTCTTTTTCGTCGTGCGGCTCGTGAACGAGTGAGATAAACTCTGCATCCCTGACTCGGTCAGAAGTCGTCTATATACCCCAATCAATCCCGGTAGAGCGTTAGAATAGAGGACGAAGACCTTGACAACTCGCAGTGTTTCATGAGAATATTTCTGATACGCTCGTGCATGGGTGAACTTCGAAAGGCCAATTTTTTTGTCCAAGCCATGTCTCATCTCTGCCGCCCTGGGAGTACAAAACGTGAACAAACTGGCGTGTAGACTCAAAACGAACAAAACAGACATTGTGATCCGATTCTGGACAACTCCCAAATCGCCACTGGGAATCAACTGACCCCACTGATCCCGAAGGTTACGAGCTTCGTCAAGGTATCTATCGCCCTTCTTTGCTTGCGCTGACGGGAAGTAGGGCATGTCAAGATGGACGCGCTGTTGCTACTACACAGACTGTGCTGTCGACAATATGCAGTTGAGACGAGGGGAAAGTAGATGCGACTTGGATACGTGGCATTCAAGGGTAACAGGCGACGGGTATTATAGTGATAGACAGAACCGTTCCACGACATGTCAAGGGTCAATGACACGATTCCCGGAGCCTGACTAGGTTGTGATGCAACGTTTCAGGCGGGTTTTTTTTGATAGCATCATCTCCGAAAGGTGTTGCAGAAAGGTGTTGCAGAGAAGGACGATCAACCAGCTATAGAGTGCGATCACTCAGCGCCGCGCCAGTCAGGGCCAAATCCAACCCATTGCCCATAGAGCGTCATAGTATGATCTGTGCCGTAGAAGATGATCAGCACCGGAATACAGTGCAAAGTTCGAATAGTAAACCATGCCAGCTCCGAGTCACGGGAACAACCAGAACTGTTGATGCAGACAGATAGATTACGTACAGTACTACATCATCAATACCTAACCGCAATGACACCGATTCGAAAATGCGAAAACGCGTACAGTACGTCTCTTACCACGAAGGATTAGACCTGAGCTCCCGACATCGGAAACCTTGGTACCAGTGTGGTGTATTTTTCGTCCCTAATGGTTACAAGTGGTTATTTATACGTGAGCGTCCTGTGCTTAACTCCACACTTCTCACTCTGGGTAACCGCATTTCTTGCACACAGCGGACCCCAGGATTCAGGTTGGGACCACTTATGCCACACCAACTTTGAGGTTCACTTGTTCGTCGCACCCCTAATAAGACTGCCAGTGCAGTGGACCCTTGAAGGTGACTTATTCTTCGTAAAGTTCTGAAGTGCTGGGATTTCTCAGACATATATACCTACTTGAAACGTTCTTATAATTCGCTTTCAGTACAGGAGTGGCATCCGAGTTCCATCATGGCGCGGAAGTATCCTCGGGTTCAATTGAGCACCGTCGTTCATGTCACTCAGGCTGTCGACTCTCCGAGCTCGTCTCCGAGTCTAGTTCCCGGAACAAGAGCAGAATCGGTCGAAGTCCAACAAGGGCTTACACAGAAAGTTCCTTTTCCCTCAGACTGACGAGTTGTGACGGGGCAATTCATACGCTGGGATCAGATTGTGAGATCGTCTTTGGTATCGTGCTAATTAGAAACCGTTCAAGAGATGGGTACATCGCAACAAGAGAATCCTTGTGTGGCCTATTTGTTCTTGTCTGCGGAGCTCAGACACGCGCCCAATAACTCTTGCGTACTGTTGCTAGAAACCTTTCCGACCAACAAACGCCATCCGTGGTCCGAAACCGATGGCGACACCATGGCTATTGTACTGTCTTTTGATGACACTCACCTCCAAAACTTTTAGTATGCTCGTAGCGTCCTTCACTGAAATTTGCGTTGCGAGACCTAGGCTTGGCATTTCCGAAACAATACACCGTCTACCAATGATGGTCTTGGACCTCACTAGCTTCACCCCGCATGCAAGACAACTTAGACTACGCTAGTAGATGGCAACCCACAGTCAGCGCGCATCGGTTGCCTAGTTTATTTTTATTTATTTTTGTACGAAAACCTCTTACACTAAATAATAGAGACATATTTCTCGGTTTTGTACGCAAATACCAGTTGCGGGGATCAAGGATGATTAGAGTCAACCAGTCATAACTAATCGGACGAAATACGGCTCGAAAGGTTTTGCGTGACTGCTAGAGCGATCATGATTGTGTGAAAGTCTGACGGAGAAGAGAACTACATCAAATCAATGGATAAGAGGCATACGTGTAACTTGAAACTTCGCGAATTATAACTACAATATTCTGTTCTTGGGTAAGCAAGTAGATCCGTAACAGGAGTAAAACAAAAGGTTTCATGGCTTTGCACAGTATAGAGGTCATCGATATCGCGGAAGGTAGTGAGAATCTGTCGAGGCAATCCCTGTGTTCGTGTCGTTCTGCTGGGTGTAAGAATAGATTACTGGTGATACAAGCCCAGTGTGAGTTGCTGCAAAAAAAAAAAGGGATACTATGTCAGAGTGCCATTCTATTATGACGAATCCAAGTGCCATACCTCGATGTTTCGTAATGCTTCCTGAGCCTCTTTGAGGTAAGTTTGCGACTGTTGATAGTGAGCAACCACATTCTTGTCCTCTAAACCACTCCGATAATCCCGCGCCCTTTGGCAGACAATGGTCAGCTTTAGATAGCTCAAGATAACAACAACATCACTTACCGTGTCAACCACCCCCTTCCCATACGATAACTGTCCGGGCCTACGGTATCCCTGTGTTTCTCCAACAACTCCATGGCTTGCTTCAGGACGAGATCTGCCCGCTCCGACGATCTTGTAATGTGGAGGTTCTGCATTCTGGTCGATGTTACCGTGGCGGCGCAATGGGAAAACGAGGTCGGGTACCAGGGGTGCACTATCATTCCCATTGTCCGCGGTGCCTTAAGTATTGAGAGCACCGCCACAAAGAAACAGTTATTGAAGTAGTGCAGTTGTTGGAAACATGACAATGGATTGACCTGAGAAATGCTGAGAGCCTGCGCGCTACTAGTAACTTGAAAATATATCATGATCGACCTCGTGCTTAGGAACGTTCCAACATCGATATTACGCAAGACAATGGGGACCGCGGATTCTCGCTGAATTCTCTGAATGGGTTCTCCCTTGGGTTCTCCAATCGGCTCCCACACCATCATTTGCCTTTGTAACCCGGACTGCATCTCAAATTTCAGCCCGATGACGGGTGCCCCAAGCTTGGCCCCAAGTGCATATCTTATTATGACGTGCAGTAATATTGAGAGTCGAACCAACCCGTTTGGTACTGTAAGGGCGTTCACCTGGTAAGTTGATGTCTGCCCGTGCCGGTGTCCGAGTCATATCATTGGGTCCGCATGGCGCAATGGAGTCAGTCATCTTGCGAATCTGTCAAACCATGATATATCAAGATCAAACGAGATATCATATAGCGCTCTGGCTCTCGGGAGGCGCGCGAGTGTATGCGGCGAGCGATTGGGCTGGTGAAGGGTACTAGTATACTCGGCACCATAGTACTACTAGGCTATACGGTGCATTAGACTTATTGGGGTTTGAAGTCCATGAGGCTATGCACCATGTTTAGCCCGATGTGGCCTTGATCAGTGGACCAAGTTACATAAATTAGAAGACTTTTCGTTTACTGTAACTAGGTCAATTTTCTATTGACTACTAACAAGTTATCCCTGTATTGAAAGTACATATAGGAATGGCACAGGTGAACATCAATCTGATCAAATCTCTCAGTCCCAGTATGGCACACGATTCGGAGATCACACAATTAATCATTGTAACATCTGAGCCATATCCTGCCACTAGCAATGTTTGTGTTTCCAAGGGTCTGTGATGAACCGCAGTAATGGGCTAAGAAAGAGGGCGCAAGACAGAAGTGGGCGAGCCCCACGGAATAAAGTGATATCATTATATTAATTAGGATTTCTGCCGCAAGGGATGCGTGCAGAGGAAACGGTTTGTGGCAGGAGCAAAGTGGCAGACGGGTGGTGGCGTTCGTTCCGGAACAATGTGGAGGTGTACTACGCATGTAAGCGCCAGAGCTGGTATGAATATGGGAGGGCTGCGCAATAAGTCTGTTGTAGTGGAGCGTGACGAAGGCCGTGGAAGCTCCAAGTTTCAAGGTACGGATTGTTGAGATCCGCGAATATCGGGCGAGTGGTGAACCAAGAATAACAGGAAGGAGAGACGGGCAGTATAAATGTGTGGGAAGGTTGGTCATCAGTGTGACGACGACAAAACAGGGTACAGGGTACAATGGAGGTGTGGTGGCCAAGGGAAATGAGGAGACCCCAATAATGTGTAGAGGATTATCGATTGGGAAAAGGTGAAGCCGGTGAAGGGCTGTGCTGGTGAGCAACAAATGAGCCTCGTAGTACACCCAACAACCTCCACCGGGAATTAAGGACGAGTGAGACCCTGGTACAAATTTATGCATGTGTAAACGAAAGATATCGTCTCCATCAATCTTCAAAATGGGTCGGCCTAGTAGACGAGAGAGGAGTAGACTCTCCCTGTCTCGCTTCGTCCAGGTCCCTACCCCTTGATGCTTTGAAAGAATAGACGTCGAAGCCAATAACTCCTCAAAGACTTCACCACATTCTGGTGTAGCAGCCCGGGGCTGTACAGGCGGTTATTTGGAACGTGGAAGACACGTTCCAGGAGATTGACCTGACCAACATTTCAGGGTGCTCTTTTGGCGAGCCGAGAAAACGAGGATGATACAGCAAGGTATAAAACGATTAGGTAAAGTAATCCATCAACGCAGAATCGACCGCACAGACGGAATATTATACAGTAGAGGCGAGAATCTGGTGCCAGGCCCCTTCATTTTGGTTTCGATCGTTTCATCGGGCGATTCTCTGTGGGATAAGGGATGACCTATTAGTACCTCTCAAGGCAGATATAATCATTCAAAAGACCTTGATCATCCCTAACGCTTCTTGAGCACGGCTTAAATATCGTTTCGCTTCCTCTGCTTGGGCCAGCCAAAACCTCTCCTGCACACTGCGTTTGAGATCCTTGGCGCTGCGGGTGAGGTTGCCTGAGAATCTGAATATAGCAGCCCGGTGGAAAGTTCTATCCTTGGCCTCCTCGCGATCATTGGGCTTCATGATATTTTCGTGCTCTTCGTAGAGAACTTGAGCGCGTTGCATAAGTCTATTGGCCTGTTCCACAATTTTCATAGGTCTTGAGGAGAAAGGAGCAATGGTGGTGTGTATAACGTAGGAGGGAAGGCCACAGTAATCCACCTTGGTTTGGAAGTCTTAATATACTACCTAGTGCCAATCACGGCACAGCTGGAGTAGATGCAGCGATGGCAGGCGAGAAAACCAGGCTATTCGTGATTCAAAGGAAGCATAGTGTCCAAAACTAACAGATTTAGCCCATGGTAGACTCGCCCTTGGGAGAGCGTCGCAGTTCTTTAGACAAGAGCAGGTCACCCACATTAGGGAGAATGCTTACTTTCGAGCGTTCACCTACTACATAGAAAACGAGTAACACCAGTGTTAATACTTGGGGATAAAGCACGTTCAAATTAAATTTGCCTATGTTCAATAGGGCACTCACGCCTCATGGGGATGCCTGTTCTGCATGTGCAACTACGCCGGTGGATGGAGGCCTCGAGGAAGTGGCACAGCAACTCCATATGAACAAGTATCTAGTAGCAGCGTGAACGGTGGTATGAACCAAAAATGCCCGTGCCACGTGCGAATTAAGGGTTCCAGTCACGTGTTGGATTTAATTGCTGATTTTTTTAAAAATCTTTGACTGTCTGTTCCGACCCCTAACTCAGTAATTGAGGATTGGTATATTTGGTATACGGAAAGGCCAAGTAATGTGAAGTCCCTTCAATAAGCGATCTACAGACTCTCTACAGATACGAATAGAAAATCGACTCATAGTGTTCATAGTGTGGGACAGCGTGACGATACCACAACCAGCGACTTAAAAACTTCTGCCCACTCGCCTGGTGAGCATCAAGTGAGCATCCCTTCTTTTTGGCTTCGGCTTTCGATTGCTTCGCCTACAGACTCCTGGTGGAGCAACAAGAATCAGTTTTTATGTATCTTGCCGAAGAGATAGGAATTGAGCCACCAACCTTGACAGTTTCCAACGCTTCCTTGGCATGACTTAAATATAGTTTTGCCTGTGCCCTTCTATCCAGCCATGACTTCTTCTCCGCGCCGTGCTTAAAATCCTCGGCGCTGTGAAAAAGTTGCGTCAGGACCGAGAAAACAGTAACCTCCTTGGAAAAACGCCACTCACATAGCCATTCTGCTTTCGGCCACGATGCGATCCCTAGGATTGATGATGTGCTCGTATTCCCCGTAGAGGATTTGAGCTTGATTCATCAGTTTATCGGCCTTCCCTACGATTTGCGTGGGTATTAGGGGGCAGCGAGCGTCCGTTGACACAAAGGAGTGCATGGTATGGGGGTGGATAACGGTCGCCCCTCTCCTTAGCTTTAAATATTGAGGGTCGTATGTCGTCTGTAACATAGCCGTGGGGCTGTGTGAGGGCTGTGCCAGACCAAGGAATGGAAAGTGACCGGAGTCGAGCATGGCCGGGACTATAGCCATAAAAAAGCTCCATCGTTTTTAGAGTCGGAAGGTTCAGCCCCGGGTGGGCTCGCACTTGATGGAGTGAGCGGCTCGGCTGTGAAAGCGTTATAGAAAGCCTTCACACGCACCGGACAGAATGGTCGAGAGCATCCGAATTCAAGCTAGAACGGGCGACGCTAGCGTTGGTACTAGCGACACAGCCATACGCACGGTGTCAACTCCTACCACTCACGACGGAGGGTACCTGCTTTTTCATGACATACACATGGGCATACGGGGTATTATAATGTATTTGAGGGAAGAGAAACCCGTGTCACGAACGGGGGTACAGGATTGTTGACCAAAACGCCCATTTCCACAGGTGAATCAAGGAACCTTTGCCAGTGGCATAGGTTCAATTAAATATTAAATTAAATAGTAATAACGACCAAATTGGCTTCATGCGAAAATTTAAGTCACTCGGGCGTTCACTCGGCGGTCCGATGCCGTAGTAAACCTTCATTGTTTTAATCTTGGAATGACCGGAAATCATTGTTCAAAAATTTCGGTGCCTAATACGTCGTATAACCTTGCATCAAATAGAGGCGTGCCCTCACAATATCGTTATCTTGCGTGGCATTTGGCGCTGGAGTGTGATTATTTCCCAGACCATGGGCAATGGAGGGAAGAGTGAGCCAAAATTAGATCGCCGAACCATCTGACGTTGTAAGCAAGGAAAACATTTTGGGGAAAATGCGAGGAAAAGTGTGCCTTTCGAGACTGGCGTCTGTATTTAGTTTCGTGCGTACGTACGATGTAACGAGGCCGCCGCGCCACACGGCGCGGTCAGTGATTTAATGTGTGCGAGTGATCATGAAGCTTTGCGCAGACCTGCAGTTAATGAAGTGCCAGTGGCAGCGCGGGAACTCTTGCGAATATCTCATATGGGGGCCGTAACGTATAATGCAAAACCTTGACTGGAGCCCGAATAAATATTCCAAGTTTCTTCATGCGGACAAACTCAGGGGTGGGTCCCGAAAAGGAAGACCAGGCCCATTCCAGTGGGCGTATTTCTATGTTACAAGGATAGATCACTGCAAAAAACACCAAACGTTCTTGCCAAGAACAACAGGAAAGCCTCACAACTGCAACGTACTTCTGGTTCTGCCTCACAATATCTAGACGCGAGCATGTGCGCCCAAAGAGAAATCACGACGATTGAGCTTGCGATTGAACGTTGCCGTTGGGCAGCTGGTGTCGCGTTTGCACAATGGACTACAAAATAGACGTGAGCGGCATCGCTCGAACTCCATGTCGCCGCGGAAACAATAACCTCGATATTCTGCAGCGCTTTGTCGGCCTCTTTGGCATACCGCCTTGCCTGCTTGTATCGTGCTAGCAGAGACTGGCCGTCCTCTGGCCTGAAATCTTCAGCGCTGCGGCGATGCGATATTTGAGCCTGACTGTAGTCGCTGGATGAACGAGGATCCGCCACTCACCGCTCGATCCATCCTTCCGCGGCGGCTCTGTCGTGGGGATTCCACACGAAGTCGAGTAGGTATTCGGCACCATGCATCCGCCCATCACCACGTTCCAATAGTTTTCCGGGCATCAAGTTGTCGAGCCCTTTCATACACAAAGGGCCAATGTTCAGTTATTGGGGAGAAAAACAGGTGATCCATCTCCCGGCGATGCTGCGAGCTTAAATGGGCGAAAGCCCAAGGCCCTCTACTGTACCGTAGAACAAAAGGCACACGATGCTGAATAACCATACGATTATGAACAAATGAATTCGCCGGGTACCGAGATTCGGGACCGATTTGGTCTCGTCTCTCTCGGTGCCAACTTACACCCCTGCGGGGATTCATCGTCCGCTGAAAAAGGAAAGGCTGACAGCTTCATCACTTGGAGCATTTGGGGACTATTCAATCAACTTCTCTTCTTGGACAATACGATTCGTACGCGTCAAATAAGGTATGCTGCGGCTGTGATGCACTGTGGCGCGGAGGGTCATTAAGGGTCGTAGCAAGGTGATAAGTTCTGAAACGGTGGACAGCGCTGACAAATAAATTGACCAGACAGACGTGCGCCCATCTAGTAACTTACAGAAAACTGGAACTGAAATCAATACTTTACCCCAGTTGGTCCAAAGGAACGATCGCATGTAGTAGGGCGAGCCGTTAGCGAGCCAAAGAAGAGAGCACATGAGAGTGGCAGCGCCAGGGTAGCTTCTGTTCGCTTTTGTGATATCCATATTATGTATATAATTAAATGGGCTTCGACCCGGCAAGCACCCCAGATCGCCACGGAGGTGACGAGCGGCTCGGGGAGCTCCGAACCGGGAAGCCGAATCCAACTGGAGCCTGGAGGCAGTGACGAGTGGCTGTTGATCATAACGTAACCCAATCGGGGAGAACTTCATTCCGGTATGAAGCCAAGAAGCACCTCATTGCGGCGATGCGGCGCATGCAGCAAGAACGATTCTTCGAAAAAGAACACAGGTGTAGATGGACCAGGGAGAGTAACTAGGAACGGGCCAAGTGAGCACGTCGGGCGCTAATTGCGATCATGCCGCCGCAACCTTACAGTACAAGTCCATTGGTCAGTCAAGACACAAGGTGATGCGACACATCAGTAGCACGCAGAAACGACGGGCCATCCTCCACTTCGCCGTCAGAGGGATGAGTTGGTGCTGGGCCAGAAGCGATTACGTGGCATGCTGTATACGATGCAAACTCGCTGAACCTAAACCACTTGGTGCGTTGTATGAGAAACCTACGCCAGTGCTGGTGGTACGACATGGTTCGCCGTGCTAAATACGCGCCAGCTGTACTTGGGAGTATTGCATTATCCGGAAAAGGTGTCATTAGATATTTGCAACATATCAAGATTGCGTTAAATCTTCTCCTAGGTAGAATGATTGGAACAAACGATTGGATCAGCAGCGGGAACTACGACTCACTATAACCGCAGTAGGGTCTAAACATTCGTATGTTCACAGCAGATGCTTCGCTAAACGTACAGAACAATTGTGCCGTGAAGCCGTCATCACATGATGACGCGAACGCCACCGTACTCGGCTAACTCCCATGGATGGCCCCGGCCGAGCGAAACCACACACATTCGGCTCCGTGGAACTTCGAGGGTGTGAGAAGTTGCTTCAACGAGCTATGTGTTTGTTGTTTTGGGGGATCGAGTATTGAGCGCTCCATATACAGCCAAATCAAGAAACGACTGTAAACTCACCGTCGGGTTGAAGGCGCCTGAAACGAATGCGAGACTTGAAAACGAGTTAGAAAGATGCAACGCACGACAAGACGGAAAGGAACAGGTAACAGTTAAGATACGAACTCGACAGTGATCGTTGGGAATGCCTCATCCAAGAGACGCGCGTTCGGATGGAGCTCGCTGGGTATCGCATCGATGGTTCTATACGCATAAACGAATACGACCGTGCGTGCATCCGGCACGTTCTTCTGCACAGAGAGTAATGCGCGGAGCATGACATGTATCTAGATAAGAGCGCTATAACGTATAGCAGAACAGGTGTAGAGGTTCAAAATGGAGACGCACATCGTCGTTCTTTATCCACACGCAGACACGGGCCGCTCGACGCGCCTTGTACCACGAGACCAACTGGCGTTGCCATCCCCGGGTCAACCTCCATCGCAAAAGCGGACTGGACGAGTAGCATTGGAGAGCGAGCCTCAAAATGGTTGGCTGAGCACTTGTTGCGAACAATGCGATGAAAATCACTGCGAAAGACGCAGCAAAGACGCCAAGGGAAATGGGGCTGCGCACAGATAAAGGATGAGCAAGGAGAGAGAGGTAATCAAAGGACATTCGCGTACGCGAGCGCGATGTTGCCTGCACATGTTACAATGACTACCGCGAAAGCCATTAGGAGTGTGAACACTCCCGAGTGCGGTGGGCGTGACAAGCCGGGTCGATTCAGCTTGAGAAGAAGGCAGGACACCGCGAACTGCGACGCGGTCAGACGTGATTCTACGGCAGTCGATGTGACCCACCAGAAAGAGCTGGAATAAGAAGGCAACAGAGAACACGTATGAGACGGTCAACAGGCTCATCCCCGAGCCAACGTAAAGTAATAAGGATAGTCCCGTAGAGAGTAGCGTCGCGATGTGCTGGCTTCCAGTTACTGGGAGCCTCAGACTGAACCAATGTGGCAGAATATGGTCGCTGCGGAGGATCGCACAACGTCAACACCCTCGACGAGCATATATACGTATTCGACTTACTGAGCCATGCGATCGAGTAGCTGGATAGCTGTGACCGTTCCGGTCATCACGCCACCGAGGAGTACAGAAACCGCATCGATCAAAACTAAAATGCGAAGCCAGTTCCCGCCCGAGAGGCTCCCAAGGGCTGACAGGACATTCGAGCCATTCACGATAGTGTCCACCGGGAGCAACGCACACGCGAGCAGGGAGAGCACGGAGTTGAGTATGGCCGAGACGACTATCAGGTTTCGCAGTATGGCGGCGTAGTCTTTAGGGCGGATCATTTCGATATAGGATGGCGTGCATTCAAAGCCTAAAGAGTCGATTATATACTATATCCGGGGTGAGGAGTCTCCACGGGCCAACACAAATGCATACCCGTGACTCCAAGAAACGCGACGCAAACGCCATAAAATATTGCGCGTGCGGTCTCGACCGCAGTGCCGGGGCGCAGGGCCCAGTTTTGCTTCAAAATGGTAGAATGGGGATCGTGGGTAGCCCAGTGCACGACACCCATGACCGCTAGCGCAGCCATCGCCAGGATCTGGAGAGTATATGGTCAGGACGTGAGGGATGCGGAGCGGACGAGTGACACGTACATGAAATACGAATACGGCCGCTGTTGCGGAGGCATTTTCTCTAATCCCAGCAAGAGCGAGAATACCAAGTGCGACAAGGAATAGGACTGCCAACACGCTCGCTGAGATGGGCATAGAATGGATCTCGGCGCTGATATAAGCGCCCGCAGTCGCTGCGGACACCGCGGACGTAGCCACCGCGTCTAAAAGCGTTGCTGCTGCTCCAATAAGCGCCATAGTCTTCCCCGAAAACTGTAAGAGGTAGATGTAGTTCCTGGATAATGACGTGAGCTTAGGTTTTGGCGCAGATGGAGAAGAGACACACGACCCGTTGATGCGGACGGTAGAAGCCAGCTCAAGTAGGACAGGTCGGAAGAATAGGAGGAGTAGAGATGCAGTGAGCAAGCAAAGCGGTGAGTATATTCCTGTCTCCAAATCGTCAGACGGACGGATAGTCAAAGAGAAAGACCTTACCGGCCGCGGCGACGACGAGTGGAAACGCGTAGAAAACGCTTCCAGAGACGTCATTACCGGAAACGGACATCGCGGCCAAATGTCCGAGGACTTGGCGCGGGCCACTCAGTCTACTTTCGGCGTCTCTCAGGTCCCCGAGGCTAATGTCTAAGTAGCGCATCGAGCCCCATCCCTATACGTACATTTTAGGAAGGACAACGCGGGATAGAAGGAAGGAATGTCTCACGGAAAACTCCCACTCAGCGTTCAAATGGGGCACGCGAGAGTGAGAAACGGTCATCTTAAGGCTGTTGTCCCCTCGCTTGCGGCGCTGACGACGGACAATCTACGCGGAAGGATGAGAATGGAGGGGTCAGCGCGCGCGCAAATATGCAAGAGAGCACGAATCGAAACGTGACGAAACAAAACATTACCGTGTAAAACTCGCTCTGGGCGAACGAAGGCAGACCTGGCCGCGCATGTGCGGTGGCTTTGACGGCATCCTCCACGAGCGACGGACCCGGCTCGGCGTTGCTCCATTCTGATGAGTCGTGCTGTGTCGTACCTTCGGCGAGTGGAGGAGGCTCGTGTCCCTCGTGATCACCCTCGTGAATCTCCAGCTCCACCGAGCCCGAGCCGTCGTCGTCGCGTGGGCGTTTTTTGTCGTGATATTCCTGAGCGGACGGTGGCACATCAGACTCGAGCGCAGAAACTTCTTCAAGAGCAAGTTTTTCCGAGTTGGTCATTGATACAGTTGCTCCGATGCGTACGACAAACTGGCGAAGGGGTCGTTAGGAACAAACCTGGGGTGGTACCAGAGCCACTTGGGTGAAAGAAAGGCTGAAGTCCTGCAAAGGGGCAATCCCGATCAGACATAAGCCGTGGCTAATAGCAAGTTGCCATTGTTCTTGTTGCCCCCACAACAGAAGACTTTCAACTCCGATCGTAACTTTTTTTCGAAGAATTATTCAGCCCTGCACGCTGCAGCGACGCAGAGACCATCATAATCCACTTGGGAAAAAAGGCGGTGGAAATCAGGGCACGAAGTCGCAGTTATTCAAAAATACTTCCCCATCTGTTGGTGAAGATCTGACAGAAGCTTTCGTAACCATAACTAAGCCTTAGTAATTACGTAACAAATACAAAACAAGTGGCTTTTGGCTAACTTTCACCGTTTCGTCTCGACTGCGAGTCATTTAAATGCGCGCCGTTCTTTTTTTTTTTGTTACATGCAATGGTTGCATGTTGCAAAATTACCGAATGCACGTGATCGCCTTTGGGGAAACAAGACACACTGACAACTTTTTCACGCGAAAAAGTAACGACTAATACTTAATGATTTTACACAATCCATAATTAAAAAGGAATTCTAATTAAACTTTAAGTCCATTCGGGAATTATCACACTGCGAAAAAACTTAACATTCAGCTTACTGAGAACAATGGTCACTTATGATTTATTTCAGGGAAAAACATTAAGTTTTTTGACAACAATATAATCCTTGGATGGACATAATGTTTGAATAAAATAATTTTCTCATTATAGATGATGAAAAATCAGTCAAGGCCTTTTTACTCAGTTCCTGCACGCAAAGACAGAACCATGTTGTCAGTGACACGAGGGCGCCTGATCTCATTTATACGGAACAGTACTGGACTACTGATCCTCCAATCATGTCATCAACTGCACCACTACCGGGCAACAGGAATCGATGGCACCTAGCATCACGCACAAAGAACATACACACAACAAACTTGGTCGTCGCCGTCTCCTCTTGTTCAAGGTTTACGCTCGCATCGTACTAAGACCGTCCTCCCGCTTAGGCGGCCGCGGCGTTGTTGCGGATGGCGAGGTTCGCAGTGGCCTCAGAGAGCTCGTCGGCGTGGCCTTCAACGATACTTGTAACCTAGATATACAGTTTAGATAGAAGCGATCAGTTTCCGATGTCGTGCGAACCTTTCCAATTGCCACTGTTTTTCCTGTTCAAGAGATAATGTGTTTAACGAGACGGTGCCAAAAGGGAAGAACGGTATGTACCTTCGTCGCGCAGTGTGAAGCGGCCAAGTTGGGGGTAATCGACGAAGCGCTCCAGACATATCGGCGCTGTCGTTTCTATCAGCGCGACGATGCGCTGGCCCTTCTTTGCAAATTGTGGCGGCTTGCGCGACTTGCGACCCGTCGTCTTGTCAAAGTAGTGCAGCAACGCCTGTTTTCCGTACTCAGCTCTCTCGGCCAACGTAGACAATGGCGCGTACGTACCGAGAGCGTCACCTCCTCCGCAAGGGTGTGCACGTGCATGACGGCCGAGTAGCCTGCGCAAATGATGTTCTTGTGGTCTAGGACGGCGAGCTGCGCCTCGAACTGACGCACGGCGTGCACCGGCTTCTGCAGACTCGTGAGCACGAAGCCCGGGCTGATGTCGTCGTCCTCGACGCCGCGCAGGCGGATGCGCACGTTGTCCCCAGAGACGGCCAGGTTCACCTCCTCCTCCAGCTCGTTGTACATCGCCGCGACCTCGACTTCGTCTCTGTTCGGCATGAGCAGGAGCATGTCACCCTTGCGGATATGGCCCGACTCGAGCTTGCCGACGGCGATCGTGCCCATGTCCTTGTATTTTTCCGAGATCGGAATCATCACCGGCGAATGCATCTTGCGATCGACCATCGGCATTTTGTCGAGGTGCTCGAGAAGCGAAGGCCCGCTGCCAATCACGTTCACCTACGAGGGGCGGCCAATGAAAGAAATGACGACGCACTCCCACCACGCACAGACCGACTTTTCGACCCGGTCCTTGAGATTGGCACCCGTATATGCGGATACGGGTATCCAGGAAATATCTGCCTTGACGTGGAACCCGGCGCCCCGCACAAAAGGCGCCAGCTTCTCCTTGATCTCCTCGTAGCGCGCTTTGTCCCATCGGACCGTGGGGTCGTCCATCTTGTTGATCACGACGATGATCTTGTTCACGCCGGCGGTCTTGACGAGCATGATGTGCTCGCGGGTCTGCCCGCCCTTCTCAAAGCCCGTCTCGAACTCGCCCTTGCGCGCAGAGATGACGAGCAGCGCGACGTCCGCCTGCGCGGCGCCGGAGATCATCGATGGGACGAACGTCTTGTGTCCCGGCGCGTCGAGGATGGTGTATCTCCGCGCCTTGGTCTCAAAGTAGGCGCGGCCGACTTCGACCGTCTTGCCCTTGGAACGCTCCTGCGGCGTCGAGTCGAGTGCCCAGGAGAGGTACCAGGTCTCTCGCCCGGCCTCCTTCGCCTCGCGCTCGTATTTCTCCATCGTGCGCTTGTCGACTGTCCCGCTCAGGAAGAGGATGTTCCCGCCCATCGTGCTCTTCCCCGCATCGACGTGTCCGATAAAGACGATGTTCAGGTGTTCCTTGACTAGACCCAGCGCACCATGAGAAAAATGGGAATTAAGGAGAAGGAGTGACGCACTGTCGCCGAATAGATCGTCCAGCACTTCCTGGTCTGCAACCGTCGCCACCTCCTGAGCCACCGCTGCTGTGTCCGTCTTTGCACGTCCCATCGTGAACGTCTTGGATGCTGGCGCGGGTGACGTAGTTCCAGGGGTCCGTGTGGGCGTGGAAGAAGACGATGGCGGAGCTACCTTTGCTTGCACCGTTGGAGGTTTCGCGACGGGTGGTGGAGCGGCTTGTGCGGCACGAACAGGCTCAGGGTTTCGAGCTACCGCCGCCGGGGGTGCTACGGGGGGAGGCTTAGATCCCCCGATGTTCAGGCTGATAGTTGGTGGAGGCGGTGGAGGTGTATCCGGTTCATCAGGACGAGAGAATGCAGGAGGGGGTGGTTGCTGAGACTGGGGTTGTTGCTGCGGTGGACTAAACCTTTTTCCTGGAACGAATTCGAAAGCAGAAGCGTTGAGTCTGCTCATCTTTGAAGAAAAAGTAAAAGAGTATTAGGATAGACGTGGACGAACACAAGGATAGTAAAATGATTTTAGGCGTTATAATCTTATCACGGAGCGGCCGGCCGGCCATCTGATCAGACGTTACAACGACAAAACAATCCTGCTACGTTATGCTCTCTCTTTTCGTGCCCAGGCGTCTACCACCTCCTTATCCAAGCTAATACCATGCACAGCCTGCAAGTGCCGACGTAGGTCATACGCGCGTCTGAACACGTACTCACACAGGGCAACATCTTCGCCCCATAGGTTCTGCCTACCCGCTGGCAGTGCAGACGGAAGGCCCTCCATAGTTGGATGCGGGCATTTCAACGGCGCTTGACCGCCAGCAGAGCGTTTCGCATATGCAACTCCGGTGATCTCGTCAATTATTGACGTACAATGCGACGTCACATGTCGAGTCTTTCGTTTCTTTAGCAGGGTCTGGGTCTGCTCTCCATCGCTGGACTCGTCATCCGCGTCTGCATGTTGCTCGGCGTCCTCGTCATCTTCGTCTTTGTTGTGCCCTCGAGTTTGATGCCGTTGTAAGATGTGTTTGTAGCCAAACGCACGTCCACAACCATCCACTGTACAGACAAAATCCCGTTTTCCCAAGTGAGTAATGGCATGGTGGGTCGTAAGGGCCTTTTTCTACGATGATCGACGTATCAGAATGGCCACGATCATCAAAAAAAAAAAAAAAACAAGTTGCGTACAGATTTAAAGTCCTTTGTGCATCCTTCCACCTCGCACTTCCAATCGCGCCCAACCTCGCCGCCCCGTCGGCGCTTGCGTGGTAGTGCTTCATCCTCTTCCTCCGAACTCACGTGCTCGTGCTCCTCGATTGCCCTCTGCTCGTGCAACTTCAAGTGGGCGCGAAGGCCCTTTTGTGCCGAAAACGTCCTACCCGCACACTCTTCGTGAGGGCACGTGGGCGGGTGTACCGTGCGGATATGGTGTTGCAGCGCAGTCCAGGTTGGGTAGAACGCCGATTCTGGACCGGCGCGACAAGTAGCGTTCACGCAGGTATAACGGTTTTCTGTGGAATAAAGGCTGAGAATGAGATTCATGAAACGGGGTAAACATACCCACCTTCGTGCACTTTCAGATGGGCACGGAGTTTTTGGTTTGTGCTAAACGACTTGGTACACTCCTCATGATCACATTGGTATGACTTCGTCCCCGGAGAGGCGTGTTCGCTTGCCAGATGAGCTCGTAGTCTGTGATGTTTGAGGAACGCGGCCGTGCACCCCGCATGATTGCACTGCACAACGGTCATCTGGTGCCGAGAAGAACGAACCGACAAACCTCACCTTGAAAGGTTTATCGCCAAAGTGTATGACTTCTTTATGCGCTCTGAGGTGCTGGGCCGTCCAAAATCGCTTGTCGCAATCGGACTCTTCGCAGGCAAAGGGTCTGTTCGAATGGGGCAGGTGGGAGCGTACGTGAGCTTGCAAATGGGTTTCGCGAAGATATGACTTGTTGCACGTGGTGCAAACGAACGGGCGCTAATTGCAAAATTTTATCAGCATGGACGATACAGAAGTGGGTGTGATCGGTCTGCCCTACATCGCCAGTGTGAGATCGCTCGTGTTCTTCCAGACGGGAGGGCTTGGCGTAAGATTTGTCGCAGCCATCGAAAGTACATTTGTATATGCGCTTAGGGTTAAGCAAGAGCTTCCCATTCACGATCACGGGTTGGCGAGATGTACTTGCGGTGGGTTTAACGGCGAGCTCATATTCCGACTCTGACGCGGCAGATGCACCAGAGAGGTGTAAGACGAGTGGATTGGGAACGTTGCCCGCCTCGAGCACAAAAGTTGCAGAAAGAATGGGAGAGACAGACATTGGCTAGTGAGGCCCATAAGTTGGTCACGGGACTCTGTCGCGTCAAAAATTTGCGACTGCTTGGCTCTGTTGTGACGTGTTGTCCTCGAAGAGTGTTGACACCCTAAACCTACAACTACCCTGACAAGGACCCCAATTGCCCACAATATCACCATTCCATGACCCGTCATGCTAGTCATGATTCCAATGCCCCCTTTTTCGGATGATGCGATGCCCATTGATAGGAACCTCAAGTTTCTGGAAGTTTAACGGCCTAACAGGAGCAACTAAGTGACTAACTGTACTGCACTCAGTCCACTTCTAGCGTTGGCATTTATCCCTGTTCAGGATACGCAACCATATACAGCACATCAGAAAATGGGCTTCCGGTACTCGTCGTTCGTCAACACCGAAGGCGAAGTGGGGCAAGATCTGCTTGCCCGATTGTGGGCCGGGCGCATATGGAAGGCTCGCTTAGGGTGCCTGGTTCTAGAGAAACGTTCTCGCAATTGGGGGCGCTCCATAGAAGCTGTTCTTGTCCATCTTGTCTATACACGGGCCTTCTTGGTGATATATCACCGGTCACTGCTTCTCACCGGCACGTCATGTAGCCTATAGTTCTATTTCTCGGCCCGGAGCTCGTGATCGGTGGTGGTATGGAGGACGCACACCCACATATAACTTACCATCGATAACGCGGATAACGCGAAGTATGGAAGCTAGGGTGTTGCGACGGCTCTTACCTAGTACTTTTTCGGCTCAGCGCAGACCCCCGTGAGGCCGCAGAATGCCAAGAATGAACATATTCAAAAGACAGGTTGCCATATCTAGAAATCGGCTCACATCTAGCCGTATCGACCGAGAACGTGTGTTTGCGAAGTCCATCACTGCCGTCAATGCGCGGTCACGATTCCCAATTAGTTGTTATTTAACGCGTCAACGTGTATGTGCTTCCCTTCCTTGCCTGATTAGTGTGTAGCACGGCACCGGTGAACGAGCAGCAACATTCCGGACTTGATTCCAGACCACCGTTACCACTGGACTGCTGCCACCTGTAATCAGTCCTGCTACCTTGAACACAACACCCGGTTTACGTACCCGGTGTTAGCGTTGTGAGTGTCTACTGTACAGCGTGCGTCTCTGACACTGGCTTAATGTCGACATCAGAGTCACGCATTCTGGGCCTGGGCCTGGACCCTCGAAAGTTTCCCCAGCCCCCCTGGTGTGTAAGTGGACGAATCCACCTTGGGCGGAATTTGCCGACAATGGATTGACCGGGATTCCCGGTATTTACTTCCAATTCAGAACAGCCACCTACTGTGCGCGGCGACTGCACGGTGAACAGCATCCCACCAAAGCCATTTAAACAAAGGTGTGCATTATTGCTGTCGCTCCCAAACCGCCATGTCGCCTGTCGATATCCAATTCCTCAAACCTATGAAAACCGTAGAGGGAGCCGACAGACTAATGCAACATGCTCACGTCCTCTACGAACAATATGAGCACATCATGAAGCCCATAGAACGCACCTTGGCCGAGGATAGAATGTCATTGTGAGTAGCATTCTCTGCACTGCGCTACTGTATTCCTGATTCTAAGCGAACCTATCCACAGCGCCAATGATGTCAGGCACGGTGTAGAAGAGAAGTTTTGGCTGGCCCAAGCTGAGCAGGCGAGCCTGTATTCCGACCGAGCCCAAGAAGCGTTGGAGACTGTCAAGGTTGTTAGTTCCATCCCCTCCCTCCGTCGAGGTACTGATAAGTTCTCTCTTGTCCCACAGAGGTTTGTCGACGAGGCAATCGAAATTCGAGGCCGGAAAGAGGGCCTACTCGCGCCCGTGCCGCAATAAGAGTGGGAGGAAGCCGTGTGGGCAGGCTGTGCAGGCGGGTTCAGGGTTGTCCCTTCGCTCGGCCAGTCGGTACTTCGTCCAGGCCAACGGGCTGCTTAAAATCTCACAACTATTGTACTGTAACCGTAATGTCTGTCATGTCTCAATGGCCTGAGTTAAAAGCGCTAAGCGCTAAACACTTGAACACGTGGACTTGCACACGAGAACGAGGAACTTGACGATGAATAGGCACTGCGCCATGTTTCGTTAAACCTCAAAAAAATAGGCATCTATCAGCTCTTACGAGAGGCTTCCTCTAAATCCCAGTTCAGCCCCTGACACAGGCGGAGGATGTCGCTCAAATTGACTGGAATAAACAGACTACTGACGCGATCTTCCGGGCCGTTAATCCGTGATCCCTTTTGCCCCACCGCCGTGACCGTACTACGAAGCCGCATGTCAGTCAAAGGACTTCTATACCGCTATATGGGCTCCATTTTCTCCTACTTTCCTTGGGAGACTTTGCGTTTGATTTTTTGTGGACTGACATTACTAGTGGTCATTTAAACCCTGAGTACTAGCTTATTGTAGTGCTTTAGTTGTGCATTGGGGGCCAGGACTTTCATTCAGTTTCGCGCACCACCCATTCCAATTGGAGAGCCCTGATATTTCCTTTTTTACAGCTCGGCAGACTGCCCAGACGGAAATATCCATTGGTGACTCGAGAGTCGAGACCTGAAGGTCACTCAGCACCGCCGCCTCCGCCGCACCTGTGCCCCTGGATCGGGTCTGCCGCAGAAGGTAATCACAATGCTTATCCATCACCCCTGTCTCTATCTGAACTCATTCCACATGTGTGCTGAATCCTGTGCATTCCCTCTCCTTCTCGTAGCGTCTCAGTCGCGTCTCAGCTATCATGCGGATCGCCAGGGATGGGACTCGATATTAGCGCCGAAAATTGGCTAGGCATTCGGCACGAAGCCCCCCAGACACCTCACTACGATTGGAGCGGACACGAGAATCCTGACAGTCTTATTCCTCATCAGGCTTGGTGCTCTCGCGTTCGTTCCAGGCACCATCAACTTTATCGGTGAGTCTTTTTCTGCATTGATTAGAAATGGGGCACTCAATGCTCAGCCCCCGAAAAACAATGAATTGAGCAGCCACCGCTTGTTGAGGCATTCTCTTGCACATTCGAAGTTCCACGCGGATGCGATGGCCTGGCTCGGCGAGTCCATCTCTGGGGCCCCTGAGGGTTTACCAATAGCAACAGACGCGTCATCGCGCAGCATACAGCCTCACGACGTAATGGCTCGTAGGCGAACACAACTATGACAATGTACTTGGATATAAACACGCGAATGTCTCCATCCGATTGTGGTTATTGTGGGTCGTTCCTTCCAGCGAGGGCCCATTCCCCCACTCAGTAATTTCCTATAGTTGGTAGCGTATGCAGGCCTCATACAAAGCCTAAGTACACTAAACTTTCCACGAAAGGCAGTGTTGCCTCCCCTAGCACAGGTTTCTCACACACAACGTGGCACCCTCAATTGGATCCAAACATGTGGTTCAGACCCCCAGATCCATCAGTGCGGACGGCGCAACGGTACTGCCAGGCACCCTAGGAAATGCTTCGGTCTTCATCAACCCTGGATGTGAAGTCCAGCATGATCCGGTCATTACTTCTGTATACTGTACCGCCGACTTCCGCCTGAGCCGAGTAATTTACAATCGCGTGGTGGACCTGTTCGGTGCATTAGCTGAGGTGGAGTCATAGTCCCGACTTAGCGCTAGTGCTTGCATCAAGCTCACTCGTACCTAGTTTCGTGATCTTTGGTTTCATCCGTGTTTTGTTTTGTTCTAGAAACGCTCGCCATGCCTCCACTACTCGTCTATAGATTTGCGCACATTGAGCCGAGATGCTGGCTCCACTTCTATCCAATAAGCCTTCAATTCGGTATCAGGAAAAACCTACTTTGATAATTTGAGATAATTCCCATATTGGGCAAGAATTATTGAAATTATATTAGCGTAACCACTCGCTAGTCTTATTTATTATCAATTCTCATGATTATCACGGCATTATTCCGGAGGTTTTTCCTGACGCGTCGCCTACAGTATTGTTGAAATGATCTCCTCCATTGATTCTATTGTAGCATGCGCATTTTTCGCTTATGAGGGACCATTGCTACTAGAGTACTGCCATACCCACGAGTCATCCTATAACCTTCTCAGAGACCTTCCCAACTCGCTGTGCCATACTCGCACGACACAGAAGGGTTTCGTCCGCACCATTTCGTACATATGATCCATGCGAGGAGTGAGGTAGTATCACTTGTGTTGACGCTAGTGCCATCCGTGAAAGGAGCAGCGTGGAATCTCAGGAATTGAAATTGCTTGTAACCTGTTTTCACACGGAAAAGCTACTAGCGGGCTGAGTTCCGAGATCCCGTCGGCATATTTGCCAAGACTTACCGTATTTTTTAGTGAAATAAAATAAAAACGATAAGCCTTAATTTTTTCGATTGGATCCCAGATAACTGTCCTCCGCTCACTCAGACCACTGTATTGATATGAAAGTAGCTGTAAGCACAGGTTCGCACTTGTCCTAACTTGGCCAACCCCTGACTGGGATTCGCTTCGAGCCGGTGCAATTTTTGTTCCGAACACACCTGAGATCAACTGAATTGAGTAAATCTTTCTTTCAAGTTATCATCAATTTGACTCGGCTTCCTTACTGCGGTCACTGCACCTGCTCCAGCCTGATACAATAACTGCTACAATGTGGGACCAAGGGACTGGACAGCATTCCGCCATTCGAAGTATTTAAAACCATTTTACATCAAGGGGGAGCACCTCCATTGTCACCACCCCCACTCACGACATGCCCTGTACAACTACCGACGCCCCCTTTTCCCTGAGACCTACAAAGATTCTGGAGAATGCAGACAAGTTAATGGAACAGGCCCGAGCACTCTATGAAAACTACGAACAGATCATGAAACCCATAGATCGCACTGTAGCTGAGGATAAAATGACATTGTGAATGCATTTCCCCCCAGCGGGTTATTGTGGGCCAAGACCTTTAGTAAACTAAAACGTCTTTTTTCACAGGGCCAAAGATTTCAGGCACGGTGTGGAGGGGAAGTCTTGGCCCGCTCGAGCAGAGCAGGCGAAACTATACTTCAACCAGGCTCAGGAAGCATTGGCGACTGTCAAGGTAAGACACCATTTCTCGGGCGAGGTGCTTATGAGTTATCTTATGCCCCCACCAGAGGTATGTCGATGAAGCGATTGAAACCAGGCGCCGGAAAGAAGGTGCGCTTGTGTCGCACTCAGCGTGGGAGCGGGTTAAATAGCTGTGTTGGCATGATTTCAGATGATCATGGTCGCTACTGTATCACATATCTTGACTAGTGGAAAATGAGGATCAGAGGTTGCACGCGACTGGAGGAGGATCCTCGCTCTATCAAGGGTCCTAAGCGCAGCCGGCACCCCCACTGTAGAGCGACCAGTCACAGGTCACAGGTCTATCAAATACGAAGTCACTGTATAGTACAAGAGAGCATACTACCCAAATCTTCCCGTGAACGGACGAGTCATTCACTCCATTGGCCCGAGGAGGGCAGAGGAAAGACGAACCTGAGCTAGGAGGCACCATGCTCCCCCACTCTACGTAATATTTTCCGGCGTCGCAACCGCTGCCCACCAAGTCGGAGTCTGCCTTTCGTTCATTCTGGTTATTGGCATGCAGATACTGTGTACGGAGGAGTGCGCAGACCGGGGTAACGGTAATGGCACATAGTACAGTATTGAGGACAGCAGCCCAGGTCTTACTTCATAGCTTCCTCCTTGATGGAAACTGTGATAGGAGTTCTGGGTACGGAACGTGGCTAGCTGCCAGGCGGTGTTGGTGGTGAGATCTGGTGAGATCCGAGACGTCGGCGCACAGTGCGTCGTGCTGTCGCGATTTCCCACGTGCGCCATGCCCTCTGACAGTCCCCCATGTAGGCCGACCAGTGCGATTCATACGTCCTACCTCTAGGAATAGATGACGAAACCTTCACGCGCACCCTTATGTGCTCACGTACACATACCATCGCGCGACCCATCCGAGGTACCGTAGCTGCGCCACTATTTTCCTCACCGCGCCGTGATACCTCCGCGAACCTGCGCACGCACGAGTCAATCACACATACACAATTTACCCTGCGATCGGGTCGATCCGAAAGACACCTCTGCAAAACAAAACACGCCGCGGCAAAAGTTGTATTAATCACCGGCGCATCTCGTGGCATCGGACAGGAAACCGGTGGAAAAAGTCACCCTCGTGGGATGTTTGCAAGAAACTCTCGATGAGACTGCCGCTTCAATGCGTGCGGCGGTCTCGGAGGCGCAGGTACTTTCCGTTCCCGCTGGTGCTAAGGGGCCCCAAGGCCGTGTGAAGCTGGTACAAGCCACGCTCGAGCGGTTCGGTCGGTTCGATGTCCTCATCGCAAACGCGGGTGCTGTGTCCGACCTCAACAAAAGTACGTGGGTTAGCATAGAAAGCATACTTGTCTCGGACGCCGAATGCAGAGGACCCCGAGCGCTGGTGGAACACATCCGAAGTCAACATCCGAGGCGTTTTTTTAAACGTGGTTCGGTACGTTCTCACCACCGTATCTTCTTTCGAGAAAGGATCTTGATAGCAAAAAAGAGCCTCCCTCGTATCGACCCTTGAGACAATCAGCGGGCATATCGTGGTCAGTTCCTCTGTTGTCACGCAGCTGCGTTTCCTATGTGCGAGCGACCATACTATCTCAAAGCATGCTGTCAACCGCCTGGTCGAATTTATATCCCTCGGTGTGTAGGAGTGCTCGGCCATTTTCACCTGTCTCATTCAGCCTCTGGGAAGAATACCCCAAGTTAGCAGTATTTGCGTTACACCCGAGTTATATCAAGACCCAGTTGTCCACGGGAGAGGACGATAGTAGCACCGGTGGCATAGTCTTTTATACTGTATAACTACCAGCCGAAACGATGCTCTATCATACTTCTGGTTGCATTGGCTAGCTGAACGGAAAGTCAGTCCGATATTTTCCTGGTCTTTTCCGCTGTTTCCAATCTGACGCATACCAAATTTTTGTCGTCTAACTAGAATCCTAGAGGGGTTGAGCGATTGGAAGGAGAAGGTACAGATAAAGAATGCGCTTGCCAACAAGTTGGTCATTCCGAAGTACTGTAGTGTGTTACCGCAGGCTCTGCGCTTGCGGGTGCAGTATTTTTACGTAATAAAAAGGATTGCGAAATGTTGTTACGGGACAGTGAACATCATTTATGTCGCGGCCAATGACCAGATGAAAGACGATATATTCATGAGGGATCTGAGAACATGGGATTCGCACGAGAAAACCGCATTCCAGCCGATACTTCTGTTTGCTGCGGCTGATGAGTTTTACAGTTTTTGGTCACGAGGTTTGCGGAATTATGTATTTAACTGGGGGACAAATCCGGAGCAATAGGGACGGCTTGACAAAATTACATACCCTACTACTATACGTGTAGCAGATAGAGAGAAGCGTTACACGACCTCATGCCGGCCATATGAGGCGCGAGTAGGTCGATATCCCTCATACTCAGTGTCTTCTAGATGGTTCTTGCAATGGCTATGTCCAGATCAGTAACTGGTAGCAATGACGGGGATTGTGGCGGAGGATATAGGGTGACCATAGTGCTTGCGTCGGTTGTGCGATTCACCGAGAGGGTATCAGGTGCGTCCCTGTCCTTGCGCAGACCAGGTTTTAGGCCATCATCATCCTCAGTAGCGGCACTCATATCAGAAGTGCTGGGAGCAGTAGGGACCACTATCGAGCGACGAGATTTTTTCCAAGACGGTGAGAGGTCGGATCGAGTCATAGGCGGGTGTAAAGACATCGGCGGACCTGTAGGAAGTGTATTTTCGAGAACTGGATTAGAAGAAGATGGGAGGTTCGGTGTATCGGAAGGCGTCAGGAGCTGGAGGGCAATGGTAGCGGGTGGGGAGGTAGAGGAAAGAGGGGGAGCGGATGTGGATGTGGATGTTTCGGAAGTGGGGTGGGGCGTTGTTATAACCAAGTTGATAATGTCCCGTATTGCGCGAGCGGTGGCGGCCGAATCCGGTGAGGTAAAAGGAATGGAACTTTCGATAGTTGTCTGATGAGCAAGGTGGAGGTCGTCAAGCGGTGGCAAATCCGCGAGGCTTTCTACGGCATGAAGTGGAGCAGGTACGGACGAGGAAGGCGTATCGGGACTGGCAAGGGAAGCAGGGGACAGCACGGCGCTATCGTGCAGGACAGTTCGAGTAAAAGAGTCGTGGATGTGAGGTATCGGGTCAGGATGATGGTCAGGAACGCTGCACGCCGGATATGAGGTTGGGTCAAACAGAATCCGGTTGCGATTGCTCGTGGACACGGAGTATCTTGTTGGGGCGGCATCGGAATCTTGATGTAGGGCGATATGGATGTTACGGATAGGTCTGAGGATTTGGAACGCCATCCACCGATCGCCGCCGTTCTGCGCTCTGAGAACGATTTGATTCCAGAGGCCACAGAATTCGTGTTGCAGTTCGGGTAACGTATCTCGTACATCGAATTTCGAAGCCGTCTCCAGAATGAAGGAGAACTCGACCGACGGCCAAGATGGTTCCCCGTAATGGTCAAATTGTCGACGCGTGATGTGAATCAAGACGGCAAGTGATAGGCTGTCCCCGTGTGTAGCGTAGTCCCGGAGGACAGATTCTTGGACGCCCAATTCAGTTGAGGCAATGATAAACCAAGAGTCGTCGCGCTGTTGCGGCCTTGCAAGAATTCTGGTGAATGTAGCTTCTGCAACCGAAACAATATCATCGCGCATGTTATAGCCCCAGCTCCTCACGGTCCGCACAATTTCGGCGACAAGCAGACCGCTCTGTTGGTAATTGGACAAAATCTTCTCGAGAATTATCAATGCCCTGGGAGTGATTATTGGGTCGATGGCCTTCGCGCATATTATGGCCCTCCTTTTTTTGACAGGCTCAGGTAGCAAATCAGACGAGAACGTGCGGTCAAACAACCCCATCAACGCTGTCGAAAACTTCTTCTGTTGATCCCAAGGGAGACTGGGTAGAGGATCGTTGACCACTTTCGAGCTGCGGAAGCCAGGTAAGCCAGCAAAGAAGCGCTCCAATTCGTGATCTTCGTCTAAACTGTCGAACGTCCACATAAATGCGCGAGTATCAATCTCCAGTGGTGAGTCCAGAGCGGTTTCCTCGGCTGTCTTCTGCATGCCTTGTCCAAGCATTTTGCGATAACTTTCCTCCAGTTGACGATAGTGATGATATGCTTCACCAGTAAAATAGTCCAGATGTGTGAGCCGCCGAAGAGCCCGAAAGGTGATGAATGATATCCCGACGATGATGGGCCACGTCAACGATGTAAGCGGGGTGTAGTACGGGCTGTCGTTGCGAAAAATTGGAATGAACGTGAAGCATCCATACAGGGCCATGCAAACGCCAACCCATGACAACACCAGTTTGAAGATAGTGTGATTGACGTTGCATAGGAACACAACCGCGCCGGCAAAGAATAGGAACAGGGAAACATGTAGCAGCGTGGGCAACGCTTCGATCACCCACGGGAGTAGAAACTTCTCGACCCCTTCAAAGTAGAATGCACGGATCCGCGCTCGCTTGTGTGGACTGTACCGTGGCTGAGTGACCTTGAGGTACCTCCGTGCCCATTGTTGTAGCAACGTCGCGAGCAGAGCACAGGTAAGACTGATGACCAAGCTCATGAACCAAAGGGAGTTGACCCAAACTGCGTAATTTGGTGGGGAGAATGTGGGCGGAGAAGTGGGGAGAGAACTCGAAATGTTGGATCGATTTGGATCGGAAACAGTGTGATAGATATTCGCAAGGTAGAAATTAGAGGTGTCCTGTGGGTTCGGCCGAATGTCCTGAATCGATACTGAGATTAACGACGCGACGGCGGCAGAGAATAAACCGGTCTTTGATAGGTGAGTTGGTGCGAAGAATGATATTGGAAGATTGTGACGCACAAAGATGAGAATCCCGTCGGCGTCGGCTTTCCATCCATCAGCCATCTTCTTGTCTTCTTCCGAGGCCATTTCCAGATACATTGAAAAAATGGGTCCGGAGCCATCAACAAAATTAGACACACCATGCGATGCTTGATTCTGCACCGACTGGGGTGGGTAGTCACCTATTTGAGCGGCAGGTGTAGGAGGTGAGAATGGTGAGAACAGGGCCACGTGGAAGTAACGTGCCTATACCAAATCCTACCTCGTGAGGAGTCCGGGACATGTTGGTCGTTGTTGACAAGTGCATCCGCGCTTACGTCATCAGGATGCTCTCTGTCAGTTGCGTACTTTTCGCAGACTTCCCACGCGCCGGTCCGCTTTCCCGTCAAACACGAATTAAGTCTCCGCTTCAACACTTCGTTTTCCTTCGAAGTAAAGTCAAATAGTTAGCTAATAAATTTGATTACATGAACGCTTTTTTGGTTCAAGTCAGGTGATTGAGTAAAGCACAAAAAAGGAATTACATTAACTAATCAAAACAAGTACGCGTTTTTTTACAAGTCGGTACTCTAGTGTGTAATCAGTATTCTAGTGTGTGTAATCTACTGTGTGCTGGGGTAGTAAGGTTGGGAGGGGGGGAAGTGGCTATAAGGCAAGTACATTGGGTATGTCGCGTGATACGGGACCCGAGAATACGCAGCGTTGGGGTACCACGCGAATTGAGCCGAGGGCCCTGGCACAGGCGCGGAAGAGAGCGGTGGCGGTGGGGTACTGGTGCGTTTGCGATGCCGTTTGGTGGGTTGGGAGGGAGGTGCCTCTGCACCATCAGTCGTGCTAGCGACGCGGGCACGTGCGTCCGCGTTCTGGTGTTACGCTTCGCCTCGGACTGCCCGGCCCGGTTGTGGACTCTGACGTATTCACGATGACTTGATATGTCGGGAGTAATGTGTCATGGACTTCGGATCATGTTGCCTCGTGTTTGGATGACTGATGCTCGCTGTCATTGTACGTGGTTGTGATTATGCCTGCTGACTGATGCCTGCTATTGTTGTACGTGTTTTGGATTACGATGACGACTGCGCATTCTATTATTAGAGTACGCTACTTACGCGATTGGTTACTTACGAGTTCGAGCGGAGCTGGAACTAGTTCCCTTACTTGTATTTAAGCTCGTAGTATTACAGACCAGGATCCCCATCTTGGTCTTCTTCGAATACCACTCTTCACTCGTCTTCTGTGCTAGGGATTCACGGAATCCCTAAGTGAACTAGCTCCGGTATATCCCTCTGTGACCTAGAAGGGATCCCCGTGACTTCATCTCCATCTTCCTCCGTGAATGGTAGATCAGCCGACCGTGACTTATCCGCCTGGTACCACGTGTCATCTCGTCTTCGAATACCTCAACTCGCGCACCGCTCGCCCGACCCACTGTTACTACATCGTTGACAACCTCCAGTGGGAATATATTTGCAAAGTCCCAAGACCACCACCTAACGTCCCAGTCAAAGAGACGTTGTATACCTACAGAGACTCTACAGGCACGTACTGGCCACATCCCGCAGTCTTTCCAGAGCACTCGGACAACCACAGATTCCATCCGCGAGGGAACCCACGTCATAACAGCGTCTAAGTCAGACAAGCGTCCGTGGTAGACGTTACATTAAGACCAAGATCCTTCAACGTGGCTTCCGCAGTAACAACCCGCGATCTTTGGATCCCATTCAGACCGTACCACATCGACAGAAGAGGGGAACGTAACGTCCCCAAGCAATACCTCAAAGGAGCCTTTTGGCAGACAGAACAAGGAGACCCAGGCTACGTAGTTCTTTATACTTACAAGGACGGCAAAACCAGACTTATCCCGGTAGAATTCAACTTCGACCACACCTGTTGGACAGAAATCAGGTGGGACGAACTCCACGGCAAACTACAAGTTGTCAGACCCGCAGGATCAGGCCTTCACCTCGACATTCGCCAAAGCGAGACAACTACCAGAGACCAGTGGGGACCTATCGACGGACAAGAAGAAGAACCAGTCCGCTCCCCCACTCCCAAGACACCCGCACCTTCCCCATCCTTAGGAAGCAACCCCGAAGAAATCCGCATTCTTGAAGCACAAGCGGAAGAAGAAGAAGCACAGTTAGGATTACTAGCTGAGTCCATCCCCACAGATATGACTACTACAATCACCGAACAACCAACTACGTTCCAGGAACCCGTGCGCATCAGTCGTGGCGGAGGACCCCCGCCTGAAGGACACGGAGGAGGAGGCGGAGACGATGGAGGAGGAGATCCAGGTAGACCCCTCTTCACCGGACCAAACGTGTCAAGCGGAACCAAACCTGAGAAGTTCATGGGCAAAGAACCCCTCGTATTCACCGGAGACCGCACCAAAGTCCAACAGTTTCTCACTCAATGGGAACTGTTCGTAGAAACCAACTATGACAATCCTGCGTTCACCCTCCCCTATCGAAAAGCGCTAATCTTCCTCACCTACATCCAAGGGGACCACGTTAACGAATGGGTCCTATCTACCACCAAATGGGTCAAGGCATACAAGGCCAAACATGGACCCTACGACAAGTGGATCTGGGAAGCCATCGAACTCGGCTTCCGCAACACGTTCGCCGACACACTCGAAAAGGAAAGGGCGCAACAAGAACTACAGAAAGGCTTCCGAATGGAAGGACAAGACATCGACTCTTACGTCGCCAAGTTTGAGAAAGCGGTCAGGGAAGCAGGATATCGCTTCGACGATTCCCTAGTCCTCGACAAGTTTACCGGAGGACTCCCAGTAGAACTCTACAAGAACGCATATAACTTCCACAGCCCAAATACGTACGCTCAATGGAAGACGGCCGCACTCGAGCAACAACGTAAATGGATGCATTTGCAAACGCGTTTGGGGGGACGTAAACCCCCGGGACCCGGTAAGCCAGGCAACCTTTCCCTCAGAACTTTCAACGCTCCAAATCGTCCCCAACAGCAGCGCCAGGGATGGCAGGCGTTCCGAAGCCACCCGGACGCCATGGACACCACTCCAGGAAGGGTCCGCGCTCGACTCGCGGGCTCGGAAGAGATCGACTACGCTCGACCCCCGTACACGCCACAAGGAGGACGCTCCCAAGGAAAAGGAGTTGTAGACATGAAAAACATCAACTGCTACAACTGTGGAAAGCTCGGACACATGTCCCGCGATTGCCGCCAACCCCACAAACCGCGCACCAACGTGAACTGGCAACCCCGCCAAGGCAGAGGGGCATTCATAGAAGAAGTCTAGAGTGTCCAAGACGAACCTCTGATCCAATTCGAAGATGACGGTGGCAGCAGCCGCGGCGCCCGCGCCACCACTGATACGCCGCAAGAGCGGGCGACCAGCTGGATAAACGGAGTACGAAACCTTGACGATGAAGCCAGGGATTTGGTAGTTCGGGACCTATTGGGGCGAGAGGATTTTCAAAGCGCCTGAACCCGACGGCCTGGGTGAGGGCATTACGGTGTAATTCTGTGTTCATAACGCGCTATCAATCTATGCATGTTCCAGTTTCATTGCGCGCAAGTTACGCCATGGCTGACAAACGAGCATTAGTGGACTCCGGAGCCACTAACAACTTCATACATCCGGATTTCGTCAGAAGAATGAGGCTAGGCCTCAAAGAATTAGACCGACATCGAAAGATCTGGAACATCGATGGCACGCATAACAAAGGGGGCAAAATCACCCATTGCGTAGACCTAGAAGTACAAACTAAAGGAGTCGTCAAAGAAATGAGATTCCTGGTAACCGACGTAGGAGGAGAAGACATAATACTGGGGTACCCATGGCTAGCAACCTTCCAACCCAATATCCAATGGGCGACAGCCACGCTGGACGAAGCTGAGTATCCAGTTGTCCTCCGAACGATCAACCCCACAAAACCACGAATAGACCCGGTTATAGCGCGACTAGTACTCGAGAAACTGCTACTTCCTAACAAGCAGAAAATTGAAGAACAACTGCGACGGGAATGTGACCTCGAAGACACCCGTCTACGCGCAACAATGTCGACCGAGATGGCTATAGAAGCCAAACAATACACGGAAAAGAAAGCGGTCCCGGAAGAATATCAACGACACGTCAAGATCTTTAGCGAGGAAGAATCCAATCGCTTCCCACTGTCAAAACCCTGGGACCACGCAATCGACTTCAAACCAAACGCACCAGACACAATCGATTGCAAGATCTACCCAATGAGTCAAACGGAGGACAAGGCACTCAAAGAATGGATCGACGAACAACTGGCCAAAGGATACATTAGACCCTCTAAATCCCCGTACGCATCATCCTTCTTCTTCATCAAAAAGAAGGACGGAAAACTACTGTTACGTTTCGTCTCGGACTGCCCAGATCGGTTGTGAACTCTGACGTGTTCGTGATGACTCGGCACGTTAGCAGTAATACGTCATGGACTTCGGATCTTACCGCCTCGTGTTGTGCTGACTGATAACCCTCTATTGTTGTACGTGATAGTGATTAGGCTTGCTGACTGACGTCTTATTGTTGTACGTGTTTCGGATTACGATGACGACTGCGCATTCTATTATTAGGATACGCTACCTACGCTATTGGCTACTTACGAGTTCGAGCGGAGTTGGAACTAACTCCCTTACTTGTATTTAAGTTTGTAGTACTACGGACCAGGATCCCCATCTTGGTCTTCTTCCAATACCACATCCTCTATTCGTCTCCTGTGCTAAGGACTCGCGAAGTCCTTAAGTGAACTAGCTCCGGCATATCCCTCTTCGACCAAGAAGGGATCCCCGTGACCATATCTCCATCTTCCCTCGTGAATGGTAGATCAGCCGACCGTCGTCTACCCGCCCGGTACCACGTGTCATCTCGTCTTCGAATATCTCAACTCCCGCACTGCTCGTCCAACTCATTGCTATTACATCGTCGACAACCTCCAGTGTAACGTCTACCACGGACGTCTGCCTGACTTAGGCACTATTGTAACGTGGGTTCCCTCGGGGGTGAAACCTGTGTAGATCCGCTAGTGGAAAGACTGCGGGATGAGGTTGATACGTGCCGGTGGAGTCTCTATACGTATAGAGAGTTTCTTCTACGGGGACTCCGGCTGGTGGACTTGGGACTGTGTGAACGTACTCCCACTGAAGGTTGTCGACGATGTAGTAACAATGGGTGGGACGAGCGGTCCTGGCGTTGAGGTACTCGAAGACGAGATGACAAGTAGTTCCTGGTGGATAAGGTACGACTGGCGAATCTACCATTCACGAATGAAGATGGAGATAGTGTCACGGGGATCCCCCTTGGTCTCGAAGGGATATGCCGGAGCTAGTTCACTTAAGGGCTATTACGAGCCCTTAGCACAGAAGACGAGTTAAGAGGTGGTATTCGAAGAAGACCAAGATAGGGATCCTGGTCCATACTACTACAAGCTTAAATACAGGTAAGGGAGCTAGTTCCAGCTCCGCTCGAACTTGTAAGTAACCAATAGCGTAAGTAGCGTATCCTAATAATAGAATGCGCAGTCGTTATCGTAACAGAGAACACGTACAACAATAGAGACTATCAGTCAGCAAGCCTAATCATGATCGCGTACAACAATAGGGAGTATCAGTCATCCAAACACGAGGCGACATGATCCGAGGTCCATGACACATTACATCTGACATACCGAGTCATCGCGAATACGTCAGAGTCCACGACCGGGCCGGACAGTCCGAGAACGAAACGTAACATCACCCCCTTTTCAGCGTCAAGCCCCAGCTTGACCACGCATGACGGAGAGGGGGTTAGTGCCTACGGAGCGCAAGGCCCTGATGCGGGCCATCTCTTCCACGTCCTGATCCGCCTTGGGTCCGCGGTGAAGCGAAGCCCGAATGTTCTCGATGCGGTCCACTGCATGTGCTCGCTGGAGTCGGGCGACACACCTGTTGCGCTCTATCTCCAGCCTCTCCAACTTCATCTGCTCCGCTGCCACGCGGTGTTGCTGTGCCCGCCACCCGAGCGTCATGCAGCGATAACGGTGCACTTCGGCGATGAGGGTCGCATCCTTTTGATGAAGGAGCGCCTGGTCGACCGAGTCGACTAGTCCTGCGTCGGAGAGCAGGAACGTGAGGTCGTCGTCGGTGTAAGTGGGGACAGAGGACTGCTCGTCGTAATAGGGGGTGGCGTGGACGGGCTTCCCGTACTGCTGGTTGCAGTTGGCTCGGAAAGCCAGTACGAAGGGGTCGGCGGTAAGGATGAGCTGAGTATACCGGGCCGGCCAAAGACGTTCCTGAGCGTCGCGAATCTGAAAGGGAATGTAGTGGACTCCCCTGTTGTACTCGTACCCCCTGGGAGGGGGTGTCTCCGCACGACTTTCGGTCTCCTGCATAGATTCCTCCTCTGGATCGCTGCGAAGTGCGGATGGATGCGGCGTCGGTAGTGTGAGAGCTTCCCCGGTGGGTCCGCAAAGCGGGGGGGTTTCCGAGTGTGTCGTGGTGAGATGGGTGGCGTAACGTAAATACGGATGCGCTTCGAGGCGCTCCGCTGGGTCGTACGGGTCCCCGCCTTCGTCGGGTCCCGGAGGTGAGGCTGGTCGGCTGGGGTTGTACCCCTGTTGTTCGTCGCCCGCTGGAGTGGGCGCTCTGGTTGGGACGTACTGGGAGGCGAGTCGACTGGGCTGATTGGTCTCGGAATAAAGAGTGGGGGACGGCGAAGGAATTGGGGATGGCCCGGGGGAAGGAGGACGATCTCCTCGCTGGTGAAGGGCGAGGGTAGACGACAGGGGTGACGATGGCGTGGACTGTACTCTGTAAGGTGCCGAAAGTTCGGTGTTGACGACATAGCGGAAGTTGACTGGAGAGGATGGGCGCATGAGTGGATGAGTGAGTGAGAGAGAGGGATGGGGACGTCTCTTGGAGTTTTCCTGCGCTTATATGTGTCTCTCTGGCGGGGTTGGAATTTTTGAACTCCCTTATCGCGTCGTCAGCAAATACATCGTCCTTATCGACCCACTGGTTGTCCGAGTCGGGGTATCCCTTCCATTTGATCAGGTACTGAAGTTTGCGACTTCTGCCGAACCGCCGAGAGTCTAGAATCTTCTCGACTTCGTATTCTTCTTCGCCGCTAACCAAATCCGGTGGTGGGCGCTGGTAATTGGGTCCGTGCGTGAGTGTTTCGTGATAAGGCGTCAGGAGGTCCACATGGAACACTGGATGTATCTGCCATTGCGTGGGAAGTTCTAATCGATAATTGACTGCGGACATCACCTGAGCGACTTTAAAGGGGCCGTGGCGTCGTGCCGCGAGTTTTGCCGTTGGTTGGTGCGTACGTAGGTGGCGTCCTTCGAGCCACACTTGGTCTCCGATTTGGAATTTGGGCGTATCTTTGGCCTTGATCCACCCCTGCTGCGCTTTGATCATCAGTGACTGCGCGTGCTGGCGGAGTTCCTTGAACTGTTTGACCCTTAACGCCACTTGGGGTATCGGGGACGGCCTATCGGTCCAATCGGCACGAGGGTTGTATCCCATAAGGAGCTGGAACGGGGATTCCTTAGTGGTTTCGCTGGGCCAGTTATTATGCGTGAACTCAGCCATGGGAAGATAATGGATCCAATCGTCTTGCCGTTCATTGACCCAGAATCGCAGGTACTGCTCTAGCCATTGATTCGTGCGTTCTGACTGCCCGTCCGTCCTCGGGTGATAGGCCGTGGAGATGTTTTGTTCGATGCCGAGTACTTTGCATAGTTCCCGTGTGAATTTGGAGGCAAATCGGGGGTCTCGATCGCTGATGATTTTGCTCGGAAGTCCGAATCGGGGAAACACGTGCTTGACGTATAGTGCGGCTGTTCCTTCCGCCGAGATCTCCTCTTGGCAGGGGATGAAGAGGGACATTTTCGTGCAGTCATGGTCCGTTATCGTGAGGATCGTGTCGCAGCCCTGTGCTTCTGGAAGTTTAGTGATAAAGTCCAGAGCGATAGTTTCAAATGGCATAGCTTCGGGTTTTGGGAAAATTGGGCGTAGTGGCGCCTTGATGGCCCTGGTGTTGACTTTGATGCGCTGGCAGTCGGCGCAACCCTTGACATAGTCCATGACTTCGTTCCTGAGGCCCGGCCACCAGTAGTACCTCTCCACGAGTTTGATCGTTCGATTAATCCCTGGGTGTCCGTATACCGGAGGGTCGTGATGGTTCTTGATGAGTTCTCTCTTTCCTAGGAGTCCTCCCGTGACTACTCGGCGCCCATCTTTGTACCAGGTTCCTTCGATTTTCTTTAGTCCGTGGGGGTCTATCCAGGGGCGGAGTTTGTCTTCATCCTGGGCGTATACCGGGTTTACCTTTTCCATTTCTTGTACCGAGATGGTGGCGTTGATGCGGAGGGGGTCTTCCGTGGTATCTATTGCTGTGGCCCTGACGAAGATGTCATCGGGTAGTACCGTGACTTGATCGTTGTCTCCTTCCCCTTGATCGTAGTCTGGGCGTCTAGATAGGGCGTCGGCTCGTCCGTTTGCCGTTCCCTTAATGTGGTGAATTTCAATGTCGTATTCAGAGAGTTCTAGTACTTCCCGTGCTACGCGGCGGCTTATCTTTTGTGGGGAGCGCCAGTATTGCAAGTTCATGTGGTCGGAGAATACCTTGATTTTGTGTGGGGATCCTGCTAGGTAGTGACGCCAGTTTCGAAGTGCTTTGACGATTGCCAGGAGTTCGAGGTCATAGATGTCGTAGTTCCGTTCTGCTGCACTGAGAGTGTTCGAATAGTAGGCGATGGGGTGTCTTTTGCCGTCTTCTTTGCGTTGGAGTAGCACTGCTCCTACTGCGAATCCTGAGGCGTCTACTTCTAGTTCGAATTGATCTTTCAGTTCTGCGTGTGCTAGTACTGGTTCTTCTGTGACGAGCTTCTTGATCTTGTCGAATGCTTCTTGTTCCGTGTTTGTCCACGTCCATTCGGTGTCTTTGCGTGTGAGTTTGTTGAGGGGTCGTGCGTGTGTGGCAAAATTTCGAATGAAAGCGCGGTAAAAGTTACAGAAGCCTAGGAATGATCTCACTTGTTTGACGTTTTTGGGGGTTGGCCAATCTTTGATGCCCGAAATTTTGACAGGGTCCATGCGTGTCACCCCCTTTTCAATGATTACCCCCAGGTAATCGATGCTCGGGGCGTGGAAGATGCATTTTTCCGGTTTGAGGAATAAGTCGTTTTCTTCTAGAAGGTCCAGTATGTCGTGTACCGCGTCGATATGTGCCTGTTCCGTCGATCGAGTCGCTATGCCTATGTCGTCCATGTATACCCTGATGGTCGTCCCTTTTGTTTCGTGGTACGCGATGAGATCTTTGCAGATTTCGTTCATCATGGTTTGGAAGGTCGCAGGAGAGTTGGTCAGTCCAAAGAACATTACCGTTGGTTCGAATAGTCCGTATTTTGTTTTGAACGCCGCTTTTTCTTGATCGCCTTCTTTGATTCGCACGTTGTTGTATCCCCATCGGATGTCCAACTTTGTGAATATGAACGCTCCACTTAGGTCGGCGATAAGTTCCGGGATGAGCGGGAGAGGGTATTGGTTGCGTATCGTCCAGTTGTTGATATTCCGGTAGTCCTGTACGGGGTGTAGCTTTCCGTCCTTCTTTTTAATGAAGAAGAAGGATGACGCGTACGGGGATTTCGATGGTCTGATGTATCCTTTGGCCAGCTGTTCGTCAATCCATTCTTTGAGCGCTGCGTCTTCCGCTTGACTCATGGGGTAAACCTTGCAGTCGATGGTGTCCGGGGCGTTTGGTTTGAAGTCGATTGCGTGGTCCCACGGTTTTGATAGTGGGAATCGGTTCGATTCTTCTTCGCTGAAGATTTTGACATGTCTTTGATATTCTTCCGGTACCGTTTTTGCTTCCGTATACTGCTTTGCTTCAATCGCCATCTCCGTCGACATTGTTGCACGAAGGCGAGTGTTTTCGAGATCGCATTCCTTCTTGAGTTGTTCCTCGATTTTCTGCTTGTTCGGTAGTAGCAGCTTCTCGAGTACGAGCCTGGCGATGACTGGATCTATCCGGGGTTTTGAGGGGTTTGTAGTTCGTAGAACTACTGGGTACTCAGCTTCGTTTAGGGTGGCGGTGGCCCACTGAATGTCGGGTTGGAAAGTTGCCAACCAAGGGTACCCTAAAATGATGTCTTCCCCTCCTACATCGGTTACCAGGAACCGCATTTCTTTGGTGACTCCTTTGGTTTGTACTTCTAGATCCACGCAATGAGTGATTTTGCCTCCCTTGTTATGCGTGCCGTCGATGTTCCAGATCTTTCGATGATGGTCTAGTTCTTTGAGGCCTAGCCTCATTCTCTTGACGAATTCCGGATGTATGAAGTTGTTGGTGGCTCCGGAGTCCACTAGTGCTCTTTTGTCGGCCATGGCGTAACTTGCGCGCAATGAAACTGGAACATGCATAGATTGATAGCGCGTTATGAACACAGAATTACACCGTAATGCCCTCACCCAGGCCGTCGGGTTCAGGCGCTTTGAAAATCCTCTCGCCCCAACAAGTCTCGGACTACTAGGTCCCTGGCTTCGTCGTCAAGGTTTCGAACTCCGTTTATCCAGCTGGTCGCCCGTTCTTGCGGCGTATCAGTGGTGGCGCGGGCGCCTCGGCTACTGCCGTTATCGTCCTCGAATTGGATGAGGGGTTCTTCCGTGACGCTTTGAACTTCTTCGATGAAGGCTCCTCGTCCTTGTCGAGGCTGCCAGTTTGCGTTGGTACGCGGTTTGCGGGGTTGGCGACAGTCGCGCGACATGTGTCCGAGCCTTCCGCAATTATAGCAGTTGATGTTCTTCATGTCTACAACTCCTTTTCCTTGGGAGCGTCCTCCTTGCTGCGAGTACGGAGGCTTGGCGTAGTCGATTTCTTCAGAGCCCGCGAGTCGGGCTCGGACTCTTCCCGGCGTGGTGTCCATGGCATCAGGATGATTCCTGAACGCCTGCCATCCCTGGCGCGGCTGCTGGGGGCGATTTGGAGCGTTGAAAGTCCTCAGAGAGGTATTGCCTGGCTTACCGGGGCCCGGGGGTTTACGTCCCCCCAATCGCGTCTGTAGATGCATCCACTTGCGCTGTTGTTCCAATGCGGCTACCTTCCACTGGGCGTACGTGTTCGGGCTGTGGAAATTGTAGGCATTTTTGTAAAGTTCTACTGGTAGGCCGCTTGTGAATTTGTCCAGAACGAGCGAGTCGTCGAAGCGGTACCCCGCCTCTCGGACCGCTTTCTCAAATTTGGCGATGTATGAGTCAATGTCCTGCCCTTCCATACGGAAGCCTTTCTGGAGCTCTTGCTGCGCCCTTTCCTTTTCGAGGGTGTCGGCGAATGTGTTGCGGAAGCCAAGTTCGATGGCTTCCCAAATCCACCTGTCGTAGGGACCATGCTTGGCCTTATAGGCCTTGATCCACTTAGTGGTGGAGAGGACCCATTCGTTGACATGCTCTCCTTGGATGTAGGTCAAGAAGATTAGTGCTTTACGGTAGGGAAGGGTGAACGCAGGGTTGTCGTAATTGGTTTCGACGAATAGCTCCCATTGGGTGAGGAATTGTTGGACCTTGGTGCGGTCTCCAGTGAATACGAGGGGCTCTTTGCCCATGAACTTCTCGGGTTTGGTCCCGCTTGATACGTTGGGTCCGGTGAAGAGGGGTCCTCCCGGATCGCCTCCTCCTCCTCCTCCATCACCTCCTCCTCCGTGTCCTCCTGGAGGGGGGTCCTCTCCGCGGCTAATGCGCACGGGTTCCTGGAACGTGGCGGGTTGCTCGGTGATAGTGGTGGTCATGTCTGTGGGGATGGACTCAGCTAGTAATCCCAACTGCGCTTCTTCCTCTTCGGCTTGTGCTTCGAGGATCCGAATTTCCTCTGGGTTGCTTCCCAATGAAGGGGATGGTGCGGGTGTCTTCGGGGTAGGGGATCGAACTGGTTCTTCTTCTTGTCCGTCGATGGGGCCCCACTGATCTCTGGTGGTGACTTCGCTTTGTAGTATGTCGAGTTTGAGGCTCGATCCTGCGGGTCAGACAACTTGTAGTTTGTAGTGGAGGGCGTCCCACTTGAGTTCTGTCCAACAGGTGTGATCGAAGTTAAATTCTACCGGGATGAGTCCGGTCTTTCCGTCCTTGTAGGTGTAAAGGACTACGTAGCCTGGGTCTCCTTGTTCTGTCTGCCAAAAAGCCTCTTTGAGGTACTGCTTGGGGACGTTGCGTTCCCCTCTTCTGTCGATGTGATAGGGTCGGAATGGAATCCAAAGGTCGCGGGTTGTTACTGCGGAAGCCACGTTGAAGGATCTTGGTCTTAATGTAACGTCTACCACGGACGTCTGCCTGACTTAGGCACTATTGTAACGTGGGTTCCCTCGGGGGTGAAACCTGTGTAGATCCGCTAGTGGAAAGACTGCGGGATGAGGTTGATACGTGCCGGTGGAGTCTCTATACGTATAGAGAGTTTCTTCTACGGGGACTCCGGCTGGTGGACTTGGGACTGTGTGAACGTACTCCCACTGAAGGTTGTCGACGATGTAGTAACAATGGGTGGGACGAGCGGTCCTGGCGTTGAGGTACTCGAAGACGAGATGACAAGTAGTTCCTGGTGGATAAGGTACGACTGGCGAATCTACCATTCACGAATGAAGATGGAGATAGTGTCACGGGGATCCCCCTTGGTCTCGAAGGGATATGCCGGAGCTAGTTCACTTAAGGGCTATTACGAGCCCTTAGCACAGAAGACGAGTTAAGAGGTGGTATTCGAAGAAGACCAAGATAGGGATCCTGGTCCGTACTACTACAAGCTTAAATACAGGTAAGGGAGCTAGTTCCAGCTCCGCTCGAACTTGTAAGTAACCAATAGCGTAAGTAGCGTATCCTAATAATAGAATGCGCAGTCGTTATCGTAACAGAGAACACGTACAACAATAGAGACTATCAGTCAGCAAGCCTAATCATGATCGCGTACAACAATAGGGAGTATCAGTCATCCAAACACGAGGCGACATGATCCGAGGTCCATGACACATTACATCTGACATACCGAGTCATCGCGAATACGTCAGAGTCCACGACCGGGCCGGACAGTCCGAGAACGAAACGTAACATCCAGTGGGAGTATATTCGCAAAGTCCCCAGCCCACCTCCGAACGTTCCAGTAGAAGAGACCTTATACACCTATAGGGATTCCACAGGCACGTATTGGCCCCATCCCGCAGTCTTCCCCGAGCACTCGGACAATCACAGGTTTCATCCCCGAGGGAACCCACGTTATAATAGCGTCTAAGTCAGACCAACGTCCGTGGTAGACGTTACATTAAGACCAAGATCCTTCAACGTGGCTTCCGCAGTAACAACCCGCGATCTTTGGATCCCGTTCCGACCGTATCATATCGACAGAAGAGGGGAACGCAACGTCCCTAAACAATATCTCAAGGGGGCCTTTTGGCAGACAGAACAAGGAGACCCAGGCTACGTAGTCCTTTACACTTACAAGGACGGCAAAACCGGACTTATCCCGGTAGAATTTAACTTCGACCACATCTGTTGGACAGAAATCCGGTGGGACGAACTCCATGGCAAACTACAAGTTGTCAGACCCGCAGGATCAGGCCTTCACCTCGACATTCGTCAAAGCGAAATAACTACCAGAGACCAGTGGGGACCTATTGACGGACAAGAAGAAGAACCAGTCCGTTCCCCTACTCCCAAGACACCCGCACCTTCTCCATCCTTAGGAAGCAACCCCGAAGAAATCCGCATCCTAGAAGCACAAGCGGAAGAAGAAGAAACTCAACTGAAACTCCTAGCTGAGTCCATCCCTACAGATATGACCACCACGATCACCGAACAACCAACCACGTTCCAGGAACCCACGCGCATCAGTCGCGGTGGAGGACCCCCATCGGGAGAACCCGGAAGAGGAGGAGGAGATGACGGAGGAGGAGATCCAGGAGGACCCCTCTTTACAGGACCAAACGTATCAAGCGGAACCAAGCCCGAGAAGTTCATGGGCAAGGAACCCCTCGTATTCACCGGGGACCGCACCAAAGTCCAACAGTTCCTCACTCAGTGGGAGCTGTTTGTGGAAACCAACTATGACAACCCTGCGTTCACCCTACCCTATCGTAAAGCATTGATTTTCCTCACCTATATCCAAGGAGACCACGTCAACGAATGGGTCCTATCCACCACCAAATGGGTCAAGGCATACAAAGCCAAGCACGGACCCTACGACAAATGGATCTGGGAAGCCATTGAACTCGGCTTTCGCAACACATTCGCAGACACGCTCGAAAAAGAAAGGGCGCAACAGGAATTGCAGAAGGGCTTCCGAATGGAAGGACAAGATATCGACTCATATGTCGCCAAGTTCGAGAAGGCGGTCAGAGAAGCCGGATACCGCTTCGACGACTCCTTAGTCCTTGACAAGTTCACGGGAGGACTCCCAGTAGAACTCTACAAAAACGCGTATAACTTCCACAGCCCAAACACATACGCCCAATGGAAGACAGCCGCACTCGAGCAACAGCGCAAATGGATGCACCTACAAACGCGTTTGGGGGGACGTAAACCCCCGGGACCCGGTAAGCCGAGCAATACCTCCTTGAGAACTTTCAACGCTCCAAATCGCCCGCAACAGTCACGCCAAGGATGGCAGGCATTCCGCAACCACCCGGATGCCATGGACACCACTCCGGGAAGAGTCAGAGCCCGCCTTGCAGGCTCCGAAGAAATCGATTACACTCGACCCCCGTACACCCCACAGGGGGGACGACCCAACAAAGGAATTATCGATGCAAGCAATGTCAAATGCTTCAACTGCGGCAAATTGGGCCACTTCCAACGCGACTGCCGCCAACCGCGCAAGCCAAGACCCAATACGAACTGGCAACCCCGTCAAGGGAGAGGGGCATTCATAGAAGAAGTCCAGAGCGTCCAAGATGAACCCCTAATCCAATTCGAAGATGACAGGCGGCAGTAGCTGCGGCGCCCGCGCCACCACTGATACGCCACAAGACCGGGCGACCAGCTGGATAAACGGAGTTCGAAACCTCGATGATGAGGCCAGGGACTTGGTAGTCAGGGACCTATTGGGACGGGAGGATTTTCAAAGCGCCTGAACCCGACGGCCTGGGTAAGGGCATTACGGTGTAACTCTGTATTCATAACGCGCTATCAATCTATGCATGTTCCAGTTTCACTGCGCGCAAGTTACGCCATGGCCGACAAACGAGCATTAGTGGACTCCGGAGCCACTAACAACTTCATACATCCGGACTTCGTCAAAAGAATGAGGCTAGGCCTCAAAGAGCTAGACTGCCATCGAAAGATCTGGAACATTGACGGCACGCATAACAAGGGAGGCAAGATTACCCACTGCGTGGATCTGGAAGTACAAACTAAAGGAGTCCGCAAAGAAATGCGATTCCTCGTAACCGATGTGGGAGGAGAAGACATAATATTGGGATATCCATGGCTGGCGACCTTCCAACCTGATATCCAATGGGCCACGGCCACTGTTACGTTTCGCTCTCGGACTGCCCGGCCCGGTCGTGGACTCTGACGTATTCGCGATGACTCGGTATGTCAGATGTAATGTGTCATGGACGTCGGATCATGTTGCCTCGTGTTTGGATGACTGATGCCTCCTATTGTTGTACGTGATTGTGATTAGGCCTGCTGACTGATACTTCTATTGTTGTACGTGTTCTGTGTTACGATAACGACTGCGCATTCTATTATTAGGATACGCTACTTACGCTATTGGTTACTTACGAGTTCGAGCGGAGCTGGAACTAGCTCCCTTACTTGTATTTAAGCTCGTAGTAGTACAGACCAGGATCCCCATCTTGGTCTTCTTCGAATACCACCTCTTGACTCGTCTTCTGTGCTAAGGGCCTATAGTCGCCCTTAAGTGAACTAGCTCCGGTATATCCCTTAGAGACCAAGAGGGATCCCCGTGACACTATCTCCATCTTCCTCTGTGAATGGTAGATTCGCCAATCGTACCTTATCCACCTGGGACCACGTGCCACCTCGTCTTCGAATATCTCAACGCCAGGACCGCCCGTCCGACTCACTGCTACTACATTGTTGACAACCTCCAGTGGGAGTACGTTCACACCGTTCCGAGCCCACCCGCAGGAGTCCCCGTAGAGGAAACCCTCTACACGTATAGAGATTCCACCGGCACGTATCAACCTCATCCCGCAGTCTTCCCACTAGCAGCTACGCACAGGTTTTATCCCCGAGGGAACCCACGTTACAACAGCGCCTAAGTCAGGCAAACGTCCGTGGTAGACGTTACATTAAGACCAAGATCCTTCAACGTGGCTTCCGCAGTAACAACCCGAGACCTTTGGATTCCTTTCCGACCCTATCACATCGACAGAAGAGGGGAACGCAACGTCCCCAAGCAATATCTCAAAGAGGCCTTTTGGCAGACAGAACAAGGAGATCCAGGCTACGTAGTCCTTTACACCTATAAGGACGGCAAAACCGGACTCATCCCGGTAGAATTTAACTTCGAACACACCTGTTGGACAGAACTCAAGTGGGACGCACTCCACTACAAATTACAAGTCGTCAGACCAGCCGGATCGAGCCTCAAGCTCGATATTCTACAAAGCGAAGTTACCACTAGAGATCAGTGGGGCCCCATCGACGGACAAGAAGAAGAACCAGTCCGCTCCCCCACTCCCAAGACACCCGCACCATCCCCCTCCCTAGGAAGCAACCCAGAAGAAATCCGCATCCTCGAAGCACAAGCCGAGGAAGAAGAAGCACAGTTGGGATTATTAGCTGAGTCTATACCTACAGACATGACCACTACCGTCACCGAGCAACCCGCTACATTCCAGGAACCCGCACGCATAAGTCGAGGAGAAGGACCACCGCCCGGAGGACACGGAGGTGGAGGAGGAGGAGGAGGAGACGATGGCGGAGGAGACCCAGGAGGGCCTCTCTTCACCGGACCCAATGTCTCCAGCGGAACCAAGCCCGAGAAATTCATGGGCAAAGAACCGCTTGTATTCACAGGCGACCGCACCAAAGTCCAACAATTCCTTACCCAATGGGAATTATTCGTAGAAACGAACTACGATAACCCTGCGTTCACCCTCCCCTACCGCAAAGCACTAATCTTCCTCACTTATATCCAAGGGGAACATGTCAACGAATGGGTCCTGTCGACCACCAAATGGGTCAAGGCATACAAAGCCAAGCACGGCCCCTACGACAAATGGATCTGGGAAGCGATCGAACTCGGGTTCCGCAATACGTTCGCCGACACCCTTGAGAAGGAACGCGCCCAACAAGAACTGCAGAAAGGGTTCCGCATGGAAGGACAAGACATCGACACATACGTCGCCAAATTCGAGAAGGCGGTTAGAGAAGCAGGATATTGCTTCGACGATTCCCTCGTCCTGGACAAATTTACGAGCGGCCTGCCAGTAGAACTCTACAAGAACGCCTACAACTTCCACAGCCCAAACACGTACGCCCAGTGGAAGGTGGCAGCGTTGGAACAGCAACGCAAATGGATGCACCTACAGACACGTTTGGGGGGACGTAAACCCCCGGGACCCGGTAAGCCAGGCAATACCTCCCTCAGGACATTCAGCGCTCCAAACCGCCCGCAGCAACCGCGTCAAGGCTGGCAGGCATTCAGGAATCATCCTGATGCCATGGACACCACACCAGGAAGAGTCAGGGCCAGACTCGCGGGATCTGAAGAAATCGACTATACCAAACCCCCGTACACTCAACAGGGGGGACGGCCGAATCAAGGGATCATCGACAAGAAGAACCTTCTTTGCTACAACTGTGGCAAAGCGGGCCACTTCCAACGCGACTGCCGACAGCCCCGCCGCCCGCGCAACAACGCGAATTGGCAACCGCGCCAAGGACGCGGGGCATTCATCGAAGAAGTTCAAAGCGTAACGGAAGAACCCCTAATCCAATTCGAAGATGACGGCGGCAGTAGCCGCGGCGCCCGCGCCACCACTGATACGCCACAAGAATGGGCGACCAGCTGGATAAACGGAGTTCGAAACCTCGATGATGAGGCCAGGGACCTGGTAGTTCGGGACCTGTTGGGGCGAGAGGATTTTCAAAGCGCCTGAACCCGACGGCCTGGGTGAGGGCACTACGGTGTAATTCTGTGTTCATAACGCGCTATCAATCTATGCATGTTCCAGTTTCATTGCGCGCAAGTTACGCCATGGCCGACAAAAGAGCACTAGTGGACTCCGGAGCCACAAACAACTTCATACATCCGGACTTCGTCAAACGAATGAGGCTAGGTTCCAGAGAACTAGATCGTCATCGAAAGATCTGGAATATCGACGGCACACACAACAAAGGGGGCAAAATCACCCACTACGTGGACCTAGAAGTACAAACCAAGGGAATCGTCAAAGAAATGAGATTCCTAGTCACCGACGTAGGGGGAGAAGATATCATCCTAGGATATCCCTGGCTGGCAACCTTCCAACCCAACATCCAATGGGCTACTGCCACCCTAAACGAAGCTGAGTATCCAGTAGTCCTGCGAACTACAAACCCCTCAAAACCCCGGATAGATCCGGTCATCGCCAGACTTGTACTCGAGAAACTGCTGCTACCAAACAAGCAGAAAATCGAGGAACAACTTAAGAAGGAATGCGACCTCGAAGACACTCGCCTTCGTGCAACAATGTCAACAGAAATGGCAATCGAGGCCAAGCAATACACGGAAGCAAAAACGGTACCGGAAGAATATCAAAGGCACGTCAAAATCTTCAGCGAAGAAGAATCGAACCGATTCCCACTGTCAAAACCGTGGGATCACGCAATCGACTTCAAGCCGAACGCCCCGGACACCATCGACTGCAAGGTTTATCCCATGAGCCAAGCAGAAGACGTAGCGCTTAAGGAATGGATCGACGAACAACTGGCCAAAGGATACATCAGACCCTCGAAATCCCCGTACGCATCATCATTCTTTTTCATCAAAAAGAAGGACGGAAAACTACGCCCCGTACAGGACTACCGGAATATCAACAACTGGACCATACGCAACCAATATCCCCTCCCACTCATCCCCGAACTCATCGCCGACCTAAGCGGAGCTTTCATATTCACCAAATTGGATATTCGATGGGGGTACAACAACGTAAGAATCAAAGAAGGGGACCAGGAAAAGGCGGCGTTCAAAACGAAATACGGACTCTTCGAACCGACGGTAATGTTTTTCGGACTAACCAACTCCCCGGCAACCTTCCAAACCATGATGAACGAAATCTGCAAAGATCTCATCGCGCATCATGAGACAAAAGGGACAATCATCAGGGTATACATGGACGACATAGGCATAGCCACTCGATCAACGGAACAAGCACATATCGACGCGGTACACGACATACTAGACCTCCTAGAAGAAAACGACTTATTCCTCAAACCGGAAAAATGCATCTTCCACGCCCCTAGCATCGATTACCTGGGGGTAATCATTGAAAAGGGGGTGACACGCATGGACCCCGTCAAAATTTCCGGCATCAAGGACTGGCCAACCCCCAAAAACGTCAAACAGGTGCGATCATTCCTAGGTTTCTGTAACTTCTACCGCGCTTTCATTCGAAACTTTGCTGCACATGCACGACCCCTCAACAAACTCACACGCAAAGACACCGAATGGACCTGGACCACAGCGGAACAAGAAGCGTTCGACAAAATCAAGAAGCTTGTCACGGAAGAACCGGTACTGGCACACGCTGAACTCAAAGATCAATTCGAGCTGGAAGTAGACGCCTCAGGGTTCGCAATAGGAGCAGTACTGCTCCAACGAAAAGAAGATGGCAAAAGACACCCCATAGCTTACTACTCCAACACCCTCAGCGCAGCAGAAAGAAACTACGACATCTACGACCTGGAATTACTAGCAATCGTCAAAGCACTAAGGAACTGGCGACATTACCTAGCAGGATCTCCACACAAAATCAAAGTTTTCTCAGATCACATGAACCTCCAATACTGGCGCTCCCCGCAAAAGATAAGCCGCCGAGTAGCTCGGGAAGTACTAGAACTCTCTGAATATGATATCGAGATTCACCATATCAAGGGAACGGCAAATGGAAGGGCCGATGCCCTATCTAGACGCCCAGACTACGACCAGGGAGAAGGCGACAACGACCAGGTGACCGTGCTACCAGATGAAATCTTCGTCAGGGCCGCAGCAATAGATACCACGGAAGACCCCCTCCGCATCAACGCCACTATCTCAGTACAAGAGATGGAGAAGACAAACCCGATATATGCCCAAGACGAAGACAAACTCCGCCCCTGGATAGACCCACACGGACTAAAGAAGATCGAAGGAACCTGGTACAAAGACGGACGTCGAGTAGTCACGGGAGGACTCCTAGAAAAGAGGGAACTCATCAAGAACCATCACGATCCTCCGGTATACGGACACCCGGGAATCAGTCGAACGATCAAACTCGTGGAAAGATACTATTGGTGGCCAGGCCTCAGGAATGAAGTCATGGAATATGTCAAGGCTGCGCCGACTGCCAGCGCATCAAAGTCAACACCAGGGCCATCAAAGCGCCACTGCGCCCAATATTCCCAAAACCCGAAGCTATGCCATTTGAAACCATCGCCCTTGACTTCATCACTAAACTTCCAGAAGCACAGGGCTGTGACACGATCCTCACGATAACGGACCATGATTGCACGAAGATGTCCCTCTTCATCCCCTGTCAAGAAGAGATATCGGCTGAAGGTACAGCCGCGTTGTATGTCAAACATGTGTTTCCCCGATTCGGACTCCCGGGCAAAATCATCAGCGACCGAGACCCCCGATTCGCCTCCAAATTCACACGCGAACTCTGCAAGATGCTCGGCATCGAACAGAACATCTCCACAGCCTACCACCCGAGGACGGACTGGACAGTCCGAACGCACGAATCAATGGCTGGAGCAATACCTGCGGTTCTGGGTCAACGAACGGACAAGACGACTGGATCAATTATCTCCCCATGGCTGAGTTCACTCATAATAACTGGCCCAGCGAGACCACTAAAGAATCTCCGTTCCAGCTCCTCATGGGATACAATCCTCGTGCTGATTGGACCGATAGGCCATCCCCGATACCCCAAGTGGCGTTAAGGGTCAAACAGTTCAAGGAACTCCGCCAGCACGCGCAATCACTGATGATCAAAGCGCAGCAGGGGTGGATCAAGGCCAAAGATACGCCCAAATTCCAAATCGGAGATCAAGTATGGCTTGAAGGACGCCACCTACGTACACACCAGCCAACAGCAAAACTCGCGGCACGACGCCACGGCCCCTTCAAGGTCGCTCAGGTGATGTCCGCAGTCAACTATCGATTAGAACTTCCCACGCAGTGGCAGATACACCCAGTGTTCCATGTGGACCTCCTGACGCCTTATCGCGAAACACTCACACACGGGCCCAACTATCAGCGCCCACCGCCAGATTTGGTTAACGGCGAAGAAGAATACGAGGTCGAGAAGATTCTAGACTCTCGGCGGTTCGGCAGAAGTCGCAAACTTCAGTACCTGGTCAAATGGAAGGGGTACCCCGACTCGGACAATCAGTGGATCGATAAGAATGACGTATTTGCCGACGACGCGATAAGGGAGTTTAAAAATTCCAATCCCGCCAGGGAAACGCATATAAGCGCAGGAAAATCCCAAGAGACGTCCCCATCTCCTTCCTTCACTTCGCTCCCCACTCATGAGGCCCTCTTCCCCAGTCAACTTCCGCTATGTCGTCAACACCGAACTTTCGGCACCTTACCGAGTACAGTCCACGCCATCGTCACCCCTGTCGTCTACCCTCGCCCTTCACCAGCGAGGAGATCGTCCTCCTTCCCCCGGGCCATCCCCAGTTCCTTCGCCGACCCCCACTGTTTATTCCGAGACCAACCAGCCCAGTCGACTCGCCTCCCAGTACGTCCCAACCCGAGCGCCCACTCCAGAGGGCGACGAACAACAGGGGTACGTCCCCAGTCGACCAGCCTCACCTCCGGGACCCGACAAAGGCGGGGACCCGTACGACCCGGCGGAGCGCCTCGAGGCGCATCCGTATTTACGTTACGCCACCCATCTCACCACAACACACTCGGAAACCCCCCCGCTTTGCGGACCCACCGGGGAAGCTCTCACACTACCGACGACGTATCCATCCGCGCTTTGCCGCGATCCAAAGGAGGAATCTGTGCAGGAGACCGAGAGTCGTGCGGAGACACCCCCTCCCAGGGGGTACGAGTACAACAGGGGGGTCCACTATATTCCCTTTCAGATTCGCGACGCTCAGGAACGTCTTTGGCCGGCCCGGTATACTCAGCTCATCCTCACCGCCGACCCCTTCGTATTGGCCTTCCGAGCCAACTGCAACCAGCAGTACGGGAAGCCCGTTCACGCCACCCCCTACTACGACGAGCAGTCCTCTGCCCCCACTTACACCGACGACGACCTCACGTTCCTGCTCTCCGACGCAGGACTAGTCGACTCGGTCGATCAAGCGCTCCTTCACCAAAAGGATGCGACACTCATCGCCGAAGTACACCGCTACCGCTGCATGACATTGGGGTGGCGGGCTCAGCAACACCGTGTAGCGGCGGAACAGATGAAGCTGGAGAGGTTGGAGATAGAGCGCAACAGGTGCGTCGCCCGACTTCAACGGGCGCATGCGGTAGACCGCATCGAGAACATTCGGGCCTCGCTTCACCGCGGACCCAAGGTGGAGCAGGACGCGGAAGAGATAGCCTGCATTAGGGCACTACGTTCCGTGGGCACAAACCCCCTCACCGTCATGCGTGGTCAAGCTGGGGCTTGACGCTGAAAAGGGGGTGATGTTACGTTTCGCTCTCGGACTGCCCGGCCCGGTCGTGGACTCTGACGTATTCGCGATGACTCGGTATGTCAGATGTAATGTGTCATGGACGTCGGATCATGTTGCCTCGTGTTTGGATGACTGATGCCTCCTATTGTTGTACGTGATTGTGATTAGGCCTGCTGACTGATACTTCTATTGTTGTACGTGTTCTGTGTTACGATAACGACTGCGCATTCTATTATTAGGATACGCTACTTACGCTATTGGTTACTTACGAGTTCGAGCGGAGCTGGAACTAGCTCCCTTACTTGTATTTAAGCTCGTAGTAGTACAGACCAGGATCCCCATCTTGGTCTTCTTCGAATACCACCTCTTGACTCGTCTTCTGTGCTAAGGGCCTATAGTCGCCCTTAAGTGAACTAGCTCCGGTATATCCCTTAGAGACCAAGAGGGATCCCCGTGACACTATCTCCATCTTCCTCTGTGAATGGTAGATTCGCCAATCGTACCTTATCCACCTGGGACCACGTGCCACCTCGTCTTCGAATATCTCAACGCCAGGACCGCCCGTCCGACTCACTGCTACTACATTGTTGACAACCTCCAGTGGGAGTACGTTCACACCGTTCCGAGCCCACCCGCAGGAGTCCCCGTAGAGGAAACCCTCTACACGTATAGAGATTCCACCGGCACGTATCAACCTCATCCCGCAGTCTTCCCACTAGCAGCTACGCACAGGTTTTATCCCCGAGGGAACCCACGTTACAACAGCGCCTAAGTCAGGCAAACGTCCGTGGTAGACGTTACAGCCACGCTTAACGAAGCTGAGTACCCAGTCGTCCTCCGCACCATCAACCCCACGAGACCACAAATAGATCCGATCATAGCGCGACTCGTACTCGAAAAACTGCTACTCCCCAACAAACAGAAAATCGAAGAACAACTGCGACAAGAGTGTGATCCCGAAAACACTCGCCTACGCGCAACGATGTCAACCGAAATGGCTATAGAAGCCAGACAATACACGGAAAAGAAGGCGGTCCCGGAGGAATATCAACGGCATGTTAAAATTTTCAGCGAGGAAGAATCCAATCGCTTTCCACTATCAAAACCATGGGATCACGCAATTGACTTCAAACCAAATGCGCCGGACACAATCGACTGCAAAATCTATCCAATGAGTCAAACGGAAGATAAAGCGCTAAAGGAATGGATCGACGAACAATTGGCTAAAGGGTATATCAGACCTTCTAAATCCCCGTACGCATCATCCTTTTTCTTCATTAAAAAGAAGGACGGGAAGCTACGCCCCGTACAGGACTACCGGAACATCAACAACTGGACGATACGCAACCAATACCCACTCCCTCTCATCCCGGAACTCATCGCAGACCTAAGCGGGGCGTTCATATTCACCAAACTGGACATTCGATGGGGCTATAACAATGTAAGGATCAAAGAAGGAGATCAGGAAAAGGCTGCATTCAAAACGAAATACGGACTCTTCGAACCAACGGTAATGTTCTTCGGGCTGACCAACTCTCCGGCGACCTTCCAAACCATGATGAACGAAATCTGCAAGGACCTCATCGCGTACCACGAAACAAAGGGTACGATCATCAGAGTATACATGGACGACATAGGCATAGCAACCCAATCCACGGAACAAGCACACATCGACGCAGTACACGACATCCTGGACCTACTAGAGGAAAACGATCTGTTTCTCAAACCGGAGAAATGCATCTTCCACGCACCAAGCATCGATTACCTGGGGGTAATCATTGAAAAGGGGGTGACACGCATGGACCCTGTCAAAATCTCTGGCATCAAGGATTGGCCAACCCCCAAAAACGTCAAACAGGTGCGATCGTTCCTAGGTTTTTGCAACTTTTACCGTGCTTTCATTCGAAATTTTGCCACACACGCCCGCCCCCTTAACAAACTCACACGAAAAGACACGGAATGGACCTGGATGGCAATAGAACAAGAAGCATTCGACAAAATCAAGAAGCTTGTCACGGAAGAACCAGTCCTCGCGCACGCTAAGCTAGAAGACCAATTCGAACTCGAAGTGGACGCCTCAGGATTTGCAATAGGAGCGGTACTGCTCCAACGCAAAGAAGATGGCAAAAGACACCCCATCGCCTACTATTCAAACACTCTAAGCGCAGCAGAACGAAACTACGACATCTACGACCTCGAACTCCTAGCAATCGTTAAGGCACTTCGAAACTGGCGACACTACCTGGCAGGATCCCCACATAAGATCAAAGTATTCTCGGACCACATGAACCTCCAGTACTGGCGCTCCCCGCAAAAGATAAGCCGCCGAGTAGCACGGGAAGTATTGGAACTCTCTGAGTATGATATCGAAATTCACCATATCAAAGGAACGGCAAATGGACGAGCCGACGCCCTATCTAGACGCCCGGACTACGATCAAGGAGAAAGAGATAACGACCAAGTCACAGTACTACCCGATGACATCTTCGTCAGGGCCGCAGCAATAGATACAACGGAAGACCCTCTTCGAATCAACGCCACGATCTCAGTACGAGAAATGGAAAAAACAAATCCGGTATACGCCCAAGACGACGACAAACTCCGCCCTTGGGTAGACCCACATGGACTAAAGAAGATCGAAGGCACCTGGTACAAGGACGGACGGCGGGTAGTCACAGGAGGACTCCTCGAGAAACGAGAACTTATCAAAAACCATCACGACCCTCCAGTATACGGACACCCGGGGATCAGTCGAACCGTCAAACTCGTAGAACGATATTATTGGTGGCCAGGTCTGAGAAACGAAGTTATGGACTACGTCAAAGGATGCGCCGACTGTCAAAGGATCAAAGTCAACACCAGGGCTGTCAAAGCGCCGTTACGCCCAATATTCCCAAAACCCGAAGCTATGCCGTTTGAGACTATTGCGCTTGATTTCATCACTAAACTTCCCGAAGCACAGGGCTGTGACACGATCCTCACGATAACGGATCACGACTGTACAAAGATGTCCCTCTTCATCCCATGCCAAGAAGAAATATCGGCAGAAGGAACGGCCGCTCTTTACGTCAAACATGTGTTTCCCCGATTCGGACTCCCAGGGAAGATCATCAGTGACCGAGACCCCAGATTCGCCTCAAAGTTTACGCGCGAATTGTGCAAAATCTTGGAAATCGAACAGAATATCTCGACGGCCTACCACCCGCGAACAGATGGACAATCGGAGCGCACTAACCAATGGCTGGAACAGTACCTGCGATTTTGGGTCAACGAACGACAGGACGACTGGATTCATTATCTCCCCATGGCTGAGTTTACACATAATAACTGGCCCAGTGAAACCACTAAAGAATCCCCGTTTCAGCTCCTCATGGGGTACAACCCACACGCTGACTGGACCGATAGGCCATCGCCGATCCCACAAGTGGCGCTCAGGGTCAAACAGTTCAAGGAACTCCGCCAGCGCGCACAGTCACTGATGATCAAAGCGCAGCAGGGGTGGATCAAGGCCAAAGATACGCCCAAGTTCCAAATAGGAGATCAAGTGTGGCTAGAAGGACGCCACCTACGTACCCACCAGCCAACGGCGAAATTGGTGGCAAGACGCCATGGCCCATTTAAGGTCGTTCAGGTGATGTCCGCAGTCAATTACCGACTAGAACTTCCCACACAGTGGCAAATCCACCCAGTGTTCCATGTGGACCTTCTGACGCCTTATCGCGAAACACTCACGCACGGACCAAATTACCAGCGCCCACCACCGGATCTAGTAGAAGGCGAAGAAGAATACGAGGTCGAGAAGATTCTAGACTCGCGGTGGTTCGGCAGAAGTCGCAAATTGCAGTATTTGGTCAAGTGGAAGGGATACCCCGACTCGGACAACCAGTGGGTCGATAAGGGTGACGTATTCGCTGACGACGCGATAAGGGAGTTCAAAAATTCCAACCCCGCCAGAGAAACGCATATAAACGCGGGGAAATCCCAAGAGACGTCCCCATCTCCCTCCTTCACTTCACTCCCCACTCATGAGGCCCTCTTCCCCAGTAAACTTCCGATATGTCGTCAACACCGAACTATCGGCACCTTACCGAGTACAGTCCACGCCATCGTCACCCCTGTCGTCTACCCTCGCCCTTCACCAACGAGGAAGTCGTCCTCCTTCCCCCGGGACATCCCCAATTCCTTCGCCGACCCCCACTGTTTATTCCGAGAGCAACCAGCCCAGCTATCTCGGAGACAACTACGTCCCGACCAGAGCGCCCACTCCAGCGGGCGACGAACAAGGGTATGTACCCGACAGACCAACGTCCCCGCCAGGGCCCGACGAGGGCGGGGACCCGTACGACCCAGCCGAACGCCTCGAGGCGCATCAGTATCTACGTTACGCCACCCATCTCACCACGACACACTCGGAAACCCCCCCGCTTTGCGGACCCACCGGGGAAGCTATCACACTACCGACGCCACATCCATCCGCGCTTCGCCGCGATTCGGAGGAGGAACCTGTGTCGGAGACCGAAAGTCGTGCGGAGACGCCCCCTCCAAGGGGGTACCAGTTCAACAGGGGAGTCCATTACATTCCCTTTCAGATTCGAGACGCTCAGGAACGTCTTTGGCCCGCCCGGTATACTCAGCTCATCCTCACTGCCGACCCCTTCGTCTTGGCCTTCAGGGCCGGATGCAATCAACAATACGGGAAGCCCGTCCACGCTGTCCCCTACTACGACGAACAGTCCTCTGCCCCCACTTACACCGACGACGACCTCACGTTCCTGCTCTCCGACGCAGGACTAGTCGACTCGGTCGACCAGGCGCTCCTTCACATGAAGGACGCGACCCTCATGGCCGAGGTTCACCGTTACCGCTGCATGACGCTGGGATGGCGAGCGCAGCAACATCAGTTGGCAGCCGAGCAGATGAAACTGGAGCGCATCGAGATCGAACGCAACAGGTGTGTCTCCCGACTTCAGCGAGCACATGCGGTGGACCGCATCGAGAACGTGCGGGCCTCACTCCACCGCGGACCGAAGGCGGAACAGGACGCCGAGGAGATCGCTCGCATCCGGGCCCTCCGTGAAGTTGGCACTAACCCCCTGGCCATTATGTGTGGTCAAGCTGGGGCTTGACGCTGAAAAGGGGGTGATGTTACGTTTCGTCTCGGACTGCCCAGATCGGTTGTGAACTCTGACGTGTTCGTGATGACTCGGCACGTTAGCAGTAATACGTCATGGACTTCGGATCTTACCGCCTCGTGTTGTGCTGACTGATAACCCTCTATTGTTGTACGTGATAGTGATTAGGCTTGCTGACTGACGTCTTATTGTTGTACGTGTTTCGGATTACGATGACGACTGCGCATTCTATTATTAGGATACGCTACCTACGCTATTGGCTACTTACGAGTTCGAGCGGAGTTGGAACTAACTCCCTTACTTGTATTTAAGTTTGTAGTACTACGGACCAGGATCCCCATCTTGGTCTTCTTCCAATACCACATCCTCTATTCGTCTCCTGTGCTAAGGACTCGCGAAGTCCTTAAGTGAACTAGCTCCGGCATATCCCTCTTCGACCAAGAAGGGATCCCCGTGACCATATCTCCATCTTCCCTCGTGAATGGTAGATCAGCCGACCGTCGTCTACCCGCCCGGTACCACGTGTCATCTCGTCTTCGAATATCTCAACTCCCGCACTGCTCGTCCAACTCATTGCTATTACATCGTCGACAACCTCCAGTGGGAGTATATTCGCAAAGTCCCCAGCCCACCTCCGAACGTTCCAGTAGAAGAGACCTTATACACCTATAGGGATTCCACAGGCACGTATTGGCCCCATCCCGCAGTCTTCCCCGAGCACTCGGACAATCACAGGTTTCATCCCCGAGGGAACCCACGTTATAATAGCGTCTAAGTCAGACCAACGTCCGTGGTAGACGTTACAACTACGCCCTGTGCAGGACTATCGAAACATCAACAACTGGACGATACGCAACCAATACCCCCTTCCGCTCATCCCGGAACTTATAGCAGACCTTAGCGGAGCGTTCATATTCACCAAATTGGACATTCGCTGGGGGTACAACAACGTAAGGATCAAGGAAGGCGATCAGGAAAAGGCGGCGTTCAAAACAAAATATGGACTCTTCGAGCCAACGGTAATGTTCTTTGGGCTAACTAATTCACCGGCAACGTTCCAAACCATGATGAACGAAATCTGCAAGGACCTCATCGCATACCACGAGACTAAAGGCACGATCATCAGGGTATACATGGACGACATAGGCATAGCAACTCGATCAACGGAACAAGCACACATTGAGGCGGTACACGACATTCTGGACCTGCTAGAAGAGAACGACCTATTCCTCAAACCGGAGAAATGCATCTTCCACGCTCCAAGCATCGATTACCTGGGGGTAATCATTGAAAAGGGGGTGACACGCATGGACCCCGTCAAAATTTCTGGCATCAAAGACTGGCCAAACCCAAAAAACGTCAAACAGGTGCGATCATTCCTAGGCTTCTGCAACTTTTACCGCGCTTTCATCCGAAATTTTGCCACACACGCCCGCCCGCTCAACAAACTCACACGAAAGGACACGGAATGGACATGGACAACAACGGAACAAGAAGCGTTCGACAAAATCAAGAAGCTCGTCACGGAAGAACCGGTCCTCGCACACGCCAAACTAGAAGACCAATTCGAACTCGAAGTAGACGCCTCAGGATTTGCAGTAGGAGCAGTACTACTCCAACGCAAAGAGGATGGCAAGAGACATCCCATTGCATACTACTCAAACACACTCAGCACAGCGGAACGGAACTACGACATCTATGACCTGGAACTCTTGGCAATTGTGAAGGCACTTCGGAATTGGCGCCACTACCTAGCAGGATCACCGCATAAGATCAAAGTATTCTCAGACCACATGAACCTCCAGTACTGGCGCTCCCCGCAAAAGATAAGTCGCCGAGTAGCACGGGAAGTACTAGAACTCTCTGAGTATGATATCGAGATTCACCACATCAAGGGAACGGCAAACGGACGAGCCGACGCCCTATCTAGACGCCCAGACTACGACCAAGGGGAAAAAGATAACGACCAAGTCACAGTGCTACCCGATGACATCTTCGTCAGGGCCGCAGCAATAGATACGACGGAAGACCCTCTCCGAATCAACGCCACCATATCGGTGCAAGAAATGGAGAAAACCAACCCGGTATACGCTCAGGACGACGACAAACTCCGCCCCTGGATAGACCCACACGGACTAAAGAAGATTGAAGGCACCTGGTATAAAGACGGACGACGGGTAGTAACGGGAGGACTCCTTGAAAAGCGAGAACTCATCAAAAACCATCACGATCCCCCGGTATATGGACACCCGGGAATTAGCAGGACCATCAAACTCATAGAACGGTATTACTGGTGGCCGGGGCTTAGGAACGAAGTCACAGACTATGTCAAAGGATGCGCCGACTGCCAAAGAATCAAGGTCAATACCAGGGCGATCAAGGCACCGTTGCGCCCAATATTCCCCAAACCCGAAGCTATGCCTTTTGAAACCATCGCACTTGACTTCATCACTAAACTTCCAGAAGCACAGGACTGCGATACGATCCTCACGATAACGGACCATGATTGCACGAAGATGTCCCTGTTCATCCCATGCCAAGAAGAGATATCGGCCGAAGGCACAGCCGCATTATACGTCAAACACGTGTTCCCCAGATTCGGCCTACCCGGAAAGATCATCAGCGATAGGGACCCCCGGTTTGCATCAAAGTTCACGCGCGAGCTGTGCAAAATTCTAGGCATCGAACAAAACATCTCCACGGCCTATCATCCCCGCACTGACGGGCAATCGGAACGCACAAACCAATGGCTAGAGCAATACCTACGATTCTGGGCCAACGAACGACAGGATGATTGGATACACTATCTCCCCATGGCTGAGTTTACCCACAACAATTGGCCTAGCGAAACCACTAAGGAATCCCCTTTCCAGCTCCTTATGGGGTATAACCCCCGCGCTGATTGGACCGATAGGCCATCACCAATCCCGCAGGTGGCACTCAGGGTCAAACAATTTAAGGAACTCCGACAACGCGCGCAGTCACTGATGATCAAAGCGCAGCAGGGGTGGATCAAGGCCAAAGATACGCCCAAATTCCAAATCGGGGATCAAGTATGGCTGGAAGGACGCCACTTACGCACGCACCAACCAACGGCGAAACTCGCGGCACGACGCCACGGCCCCTTTAAGATTGCTCAGGTGATGTCCGCAGTCAATTACCGCCTAGAACTTCCCACGCAGTGGCAAATTCACCCAGTGTTCCATGTGGACCTCCTGACACCTTATCGCGAAACACCCACGCACGGGCCCAATTATCAGCGCCCACCGCCAGATCTGGTAGGCGGAGAAGAAGAATACGAAGTCGAGAAAATTCTAGACTCTCGGCGGTTCGGCAGAAGTCGCAAACTGCAATATTTGGTCAAATGGAAGGGATATCCCGACTCGGACAACCAGTGGGTCGATAAGAATGACGTATTCGCAGACGATGCAATTCGGGAATTCAAAAATTCCAACCCCGCTCGAGAGGCACATATAAGCACGGGGAAATCCCAAGAGACGTCTCTATCCCCCTCTCCTATCTTCACTGCTAATGCGCTCTCAGTCCCCCATCAACTTCCGCTATGTCGTCAACGACGAGCTATCCGCACCTTACCGAGTACAGTCCACGCCACCGTCACCCCTGTTGTCTACCCTCGCCCTTCACCAACGAGGAAGTCGTCCTCCTTCCCCCGGGACATCCCCAATTCCTTCGCCGACCCCCACTGTTTATTCCGAGAGCAACCAGCCCAACCATCTCGGAGACCACTACGTCCCGACCAGAGCGCCCACTCCAACAGGCGATGAACAAGGCTATGTGCCCAGCCGACCCAACTCACCACCGGGACCCGATGAAGCCGGGGACCCGTACGACCCAGCGGAGCGCCTCGAGGCGCATCAATATCTACGTTACGCCACCCATTGCACCACGACACACTCGGAAACCCCCCCGCTTTGCGGACCCACCGGGGAGGTTATCACACTACCGACGCCACATCCACCCGCGCTTCGCCGCGATCCGGAAGAGGAACCTGTGTCGGAGACCGAGAGTCGTGCAGAGACCCCCCCTCCAAGGGGGTATCAGTTCAACAGGGGAGTCCATTATGTTCCCTTTCAGATTCGAGACGCTCAGGAACGTCTTTGGCCCGCCCGGTATACTCAGCTCATCCTCACCGCCGACCCGTTCGTCCTGGCCTTCAGGTCAGGATGCAACCAACAATACGGGAAGCCCGTCCACGCCGTCCCCTATTACGACGAGCAGTCCTCTTCCCCCTCTTACACCGACGACGACCTCACGTTCTTGCTCTCCGACGCGGGATTAGTCGACTCGGTCGACCAGGCGCTCCTTCACATGAAGGATGCGACTCTTATGGCCGAGGTTCATCGATACCGCTGCATGACGCTCGGATGGCGGGGACAACAACACCGACTAGTGGCGGAGCAGATGAAGTTGGAGCGCATCGAGATCGAGCGCAACAGGTGTGTCGCCAGACTTCAGCGAGCGCATGCGGTGGACCGCATCGAGAACGTTCGGGCCTCACTCCATCGAGGACCCAAAGCGGAGCAGGATGCCGAGGAGATCGCCCGCATCAGGGCCCTTCGCGAAGTAGGCACCAACCCGCTTGCCGTCATGCGTGGTCAAGCTGGGGCTTGACGCTGAAAAGGGGGTGATGTTACGCTTCGCCTCGGACTGCCCGGCCCGGTTGTGGACTCTGACGTATTCACGATGACTTGATATGTCGGGAGTAATGTGTCATGGACTTCGGATCATGTTGCCTCGTGTTTGGATGACTGATGCTCGCTGTCATTGTACGTGGTTGTGATTATGCCTGCTGACTGATGCCTGCTATTGTTGTACGTGTTTTGGATTACGATGACGACTGCGCATTCTATTATTAGAGTACGCTACTTACGCGATTGGTTACTTACGAGTTCGAGCGGAGCTGGAACTAGTTCCCTTACTTGTATTTAAGCTCGTAGTATTACAGACCAGGATCCCCATCTTGGTCTTCTTCGAATACCACTCTTCACTCGTCTTCTGTGCTAGGGATTCACGGAATCCCTAAGTGAACTAGCTCCGGTATATCCCTCTGTGACCTAGAAGGGATCCCCGTGACTTCATCTCCATCTTCCTCCGTGAATGGTAGATCAGCCGACCGTGACTTATCCGCCTGGTACCACGTGTCATCTCGTCTTCGAATACCTCAACTCGCGCACCGCTCGCCCGACCCACTGTTACTACATCGTTGACAACCTCCAGTGGGAATATATTTGCAAAGTCCCAAGACCACCACCTAACGTCCCAGTCAAAGAGACGTTGTATACCTACAGAGACTCTACAGGCACGTACTGGCCACATCCCGCAGTCTTTCCAGAGCACTCGGACAACCACAGATTCCATCCGCGAGGGAACCCACGTCATAACAGCGTCTAAGTCAGACAAGCGTCCGTGGTAGACGTTACATCTGGGCTGCGGTCCGCGCGTCTGGGGCAGCGTTCTTGCCAGACCGAAGCCCTCCACTGTAGGGCTGTTCTATTACTGTACATATGATTAATCATAATTGGGGAGATAAGTGACCAACGCCTTACACATTCTCTCCCGGTCTCGCGATGGTGGATAGGGAAATGATACGTGATCTCGACTACCTTACAAAAGTCCCCCCACAAGTCGTCTTGCCGCTTAAGGCCCTCCTTGGTCCTTGCCACCTCGGTCCTGTCTGTGATCGTGCCTCACGCATCTTCAAGCTTCGAGTTACAGTGTCACAGACAAGAGTACATGGGAGGAGGAGGAGGAGGAGGAGGAGGAGGAGGATGTGTCCCCCCTCCCTCGCGTTCCAATCCCCTCGCATTCCACAACGAAACGCGTTGTTTACGCATTATTTACTACAGTAAGTTATATAATAGAAATGACACAAAACAATATTTAAAAGTAGAGATTTCGGAGGTTGAAGTTGAGTCGCGGTAGAGCGGTCCATTCTCGCCGGCGCGTGAGAAGTCTGCGATTAGTCAATCGCTCTCTCTGTCACGGCGATACTTATCATGGTTCATCGATTTGGGTCTCTTTCTTATCCACCACCAACCGCCCTTCCTATCTTTTTTCCGGGATACATAACAGACCACCCTTCATATCTAACGAAGAGGGAGAGAAAAGGTGGGACGAAAAGGTGGAAGTACAACTTTGAAAGGTACAAGCACCGTACAACCTAGCTCACGCATAGACAGATCGATGTACTATCACTGCGGGAATTTTACATTGTGAAATACCCGCAGTGTGTATATCTCGGATCCTCATTGATCGGTCTCACAAAGTGGCCCACCCTATCGCAGTCAATGTCGAGGTTCTAGGGTTAGAAATGTCTACTAGGCGTGTGCAGACACTTCCGTATCATTGCCAAGCACGCTCATCGGCCTACAGTGGCTCAGAGCGAACCTTGCACCATACACCATTACGGCACCTCTTCTTACCGTCTCCTCAACATCGAGTAGTCGTCCATCGCCTATCGCATTTTCATCGTGCGTGGACAAGATAAGGTCCAGATTCCGAGTATCCCACCCTTCACCGTCGAAGGATACTCCAGGTGACACACTCCCTGAGATCGGGAACATCGATCCCAATCGTGGCTGACTTGCCATCCCATAGTCTTGAGCTTGAGGCAACTCTCCTGCGTTCGATTCGAGTCTCGGGAGTCTCGGGCACGTGGCCGACGGAAGTGGAATCCCACTTCGCATTTTCCCACGCGCCGTCCCGCCTTCATCTCGAACAAGACGTGCCAGCCGCACACCCTTGCGCGCTGTCCCACTTCACCGCGCGCTCTAGCCCGCGCCGGGAACCACCTACCCTGCCAGGTGCTCCGTCGCGCCCATAAGCACCGGAGGCTGCTGGGTCTCGTACGTCACTTCATTGTTGGTAATCGACATGGCGTTTTCATCTTCCTAGGTCTCATCAGCCCACGTGCGCCTCATTGACGTTTTTTCTACCCTCTACTCCCCACTCGTCCCGATCTGGTCACAGGTACGTGCCCTCTTTGCACGGATATCTTCCATCTGGCGTCAGAAAGGACTCATGTCTCTCACAGTTCCTCGTCCATTTCAAGTTTGTTGGCCACATAGCAATTCGCCGACCACTTTGAAAACCACCGTACTCAATCCCTACGGGGGTCCTACCGATGCGGCAGGAGCCTGCATGATGCAAGTATGCAGTTGACTGACAGCTTTGTTGTTCGTTTTAGCAACCGCGGTGGTTCGCTGTGTACCTTACGTCTGATGGGTTGCAGCGCGCATCACTAATCTGCTCACGGTTACCCATATTTTGCTGCTCCATTCGTATTTTGTAAATACGGCTCGTATTTACGAAATACGAATGGGGTTTGCATACGTCATAAAGTTCTGAACCAAAAGCATCGTGATGGTGATATCGAGATTCCAACGGTGAATATGTATTCTATTCTATCATAGAGGATCGTGTCACACGATATCATACTGGCTATCAGATGGGTGCGGAGGACGATCCCCTGTATGTTTGGCATCAAGAGAGCGCAGTGAAGGATCCGAAATAGCTACACCGGTAACTGAGGGCGGTGACCGCGGCTGTGGTGGAAGATCCGGGATGGCCATGATATTTTCGTTTTCACGAATAGGAGAGGGGTCTCGAGTGTCCTTGTCCTTGCGCAAACCAGTCTTTGGATTACCTCCGTCCTCGACAATAACACTAAGATCAGGTGCAGAAGTCGGCCGGGCGAGAGAAGCGAAGGAAGAAGTGGGGGCCAGCATCGACGAATGAGATTCTGGGCGAAGAAGATGCGTGGTCAGGTTCAGTCACGGGAGAGTCTGAGGACAACGGCGGACCTGTAAGGGGCCTATCGTCTAGAACTGGTGTGGGAGAAGGTGACGATGGAATGTCTGTACCATCCGAAGGAGTGCGGCGATGCGCGTTGCGCGGAACGGCAACGACATCTGGTGGGGAGGTTAAGGCTTTCGACTTGGTAGGAGGATTGGACGCCGAAGGATCCAGGGTGGAGAGGCGCGTTGCTTTTGCGCAGGTGTCAATGCTCCCGTGTGTCGCACGAATGGTGGCTGGATTTGGGGAAGCGGAAGGAATGCAGCGACTTTCCGTGGTTGACTTATCAACACGCAAGGAAACTAAAACAGATATATTGTTGTCGAGCGGCGGCACATCCGTGAAGTTTCCTTCGACACGAACTGAGGCACGTGTGGATGAGGGAGGCATATCTGGACTACTGGCAAGGAAAGAAGGGACGAGTGCAGTGTTGTTATGGTCATGCTGGAGAATCCGCGCGAAGGCTGTAGAGGTAGAGCCACCATCCATGTGGGGTGTCGAGTCTGGATGATGACCAGGGACGTTGCACAATGGATACGAAGATGGCTCAAACAGAATATGGTCATGATCCGTGGTGGAGGAGGAGAATCGTATTGGGGTGGAGACGGTATCATGATGGAGAGCAACGTAGATGTTGCGAATTGGTCCCAGGATAAGGAGCGCCATCAACTGATCGTTGTCGTTCTGCGCTCTGAGAACGATTTGATTCCAGAGAGCACAGAACTCGCGCTGCAGTTTAGGTGACGTATCTCGTACGTTGAAATTGGAAGCCGCTTGTAGAATGACCGAGTACCCGAACGGCAACCAGGATGGATCTCGGAAAAGGCTGAATTGCTGGCGGGTGACGTGAGTCAAGATGGCAAGTGATAGGCTGTCCCCGTCTGAGGCGTAGTCTCGGAGGACAGATCCTTGAACACCGAGTTCATTGGAGGCGAGAGTAAACCAAGAGTCGTTGCGCCGTTGCGCCGTTGCGACAATACTAGTAAGTATGGCCCGTACAACCAATGCGGTGCCTTTGTCTCCACTCTGGCAATCAGCCCAGCTTTTCACGATAAGGCCAAATTCAGCAGTGCGCAGTCCCTCGAATTGGTGCTCTCCATACACAATTCGATGGAGGATCCACTGATATGCATAGGGGATTTCAGCTGGATCAAGGGCTTTCGTGCAGATGACGGCTCGCCGGTTTTTGACAGGCTCGGGAAGTAGATCTGATGAGAAAGTACGGTCCGACAATCCGATCAATGCTCTCAAAAGCTTCCGTTGTTGGTCTTCAGTGAGAACGGGCAGAGGATCGTCGACGACTTTTGAGCTGCGGAAGCCGGGTAAGCCGGAAAAGAAGCGCTCCAGTTCGTGATCCTCGTCCAGACTGTCGAAGGTCCACAGAAATGCGCGAGTAACGAGGTCCGATGGCGAATTCAAAGCAGTTTCCTCGGCTGTCTTCTGCATGCCCTGCACGAGCAGTTTGCGAGAACTTCCCTCCAGGTCCAGAAAGCGGTTCAGGGATCCATAACTAAAGCACGGAAAACCGGTTAACCACCGAAGGACCCGAAATGTGACGAACGGTATTCCAGTGACAATGTTCCACGCTGGCAATGAGAGCGGGGTGTGGTACGGGCTGTCATGACGAAAGATTGGCATGAACGTGATGCATCCGTAGAGAACCGTACAAATGCTGACCCATGACAGCACCGACTTGAAAATCGTAAGATCAACGTTGCATAGGAATACAACCAAGCCGGCGAAGAACAGGAACAAGGAGACGTGGAGAAGCGTAGGTAATGTTTCGACCGCCCAGGGAAGGAGAAACTTGTCAACCCCTTCAGAAAAGAACGCGCGAATTTGTGCTCGCTTGTGTGGACTATAACGCGACTGAGTGACTTTGAGATATCTTCGTGCCCATCGCTGCAGCAACGTCGCGAGCAGAGCGCAGGCAAGGCTGATGACTAAGCTCAAGAACCATAGTGAGTTTACCCAAACCGAATAGTTTGGTGGAGAGAATGGCGGTGGGGAAGCAGGGAGGGAGCTCGATATGTTGGATCGATTTGGGTCGGAGAGAATCTGATAGATATTTGCGAGATAGAAGTTGGAGGTGTCCTGCGAGTTTGGTCGAACGTCCTGAATCGACACTGAGATCAGCGACGCAACAGCCGCGGAGAATAAACCGGTCTTTGATCCATGAGTCGATGTGAAGCGTATATTAGAAGATTGAGGCCCACAAATATCAGAATCCCGTCGGCGTCGGCTTTCCAGTTCTCAACCATCTTTTTGTCTTCTTCTGTTGCCATTTCTAAATACATTGAAAAAATAGGTCCGGAGCCATCGACAAAGTTAGGAACTCCTTGTGATGCCTGAGTTGGCGCTGACTGGGGTGGATAGTCACCTATGGATACAGGGGCGACACGTTAGAAAGTAAAATTAAGTTAAGTGGGATCGAAATTGGCCGTACCTATTCCTGCACATGGCACGTTGGTAGCCTCATGAAGAGTTCGAGACATTGAGGATGATATCAATGGTGTGGATACAGTGAAGGGTATAAAAAATACATTGAGAGTGATCCCTCCTGGTGCGCTCCTTGGGCCGGGGCGGTGCTGTACTGCTTCCCGCAGCAACGCTTTGCCGCTCTGAAATATTTTTGGAAATTTTCCCATTTCAAAAAATAGACTTGACTGAAGGTTGCCAAGGGAAACTACGGTAAGTTACAAGCAGTGCGCACTATATTGGGCGCTACTAGTCCTGACTCCCTAGTAACGTTTTCCTGATGCCTGTGAATTCCAGGCCGTTCCTATGTAGTTCCTATATACGGGACGAGCTAGATAGCCCAGTAGAGAGATTAAGGAGACAGCTTCACTCACTCCACTTGGGTGAGGAGGATTCACTTTGTGCTTATTTAATTACTGTGCAAGTATGATATTATACCTCTCCACTTGCAAGTGTAACAGGACCTGTAGTGGGTGAAATCGAATAATTGACGACTGAGCGAACATATTCAAACTCTGGGCACACACTACTTTCTAAAATGATTGTTCTTACCTTTGATCAAAACACGACGACAACAGTATTTGATGAACGGCTCAAACCAAGGGAACCTCTCTTGGGGTTCCAGGCGGGCGACAAGCGATGGAGGGCGATGGTCAAGAGTGCACAGGGACGCTGCATCCAGGGACTCATATACACATCCAGAAGTCATGCATACACGTAGTAAACTGATCGACTTTCCAAGCCTTTTTGGGGATCTCAAGCTAGGTTCGCGAGGATCCGGGTCTTCGCCAGATACAAAACCAGGAACAGGGCCCTTGACACCATGGAAATATCTAATATATGTGTCATTCGAAAGTATAGAACAGCCAGTACGAATAAAGGTATGAATCCGGTTGTGGTCTATGCGAGTCCGTCTGATGTCATGAAGCATGCCCAGGAGGCGGGGTTCTTCAAGTTCGAGGGCATGAGGCGTTTTATGTACGTCTACCAGGTGTCTGGGAGTACCAATACTTCAAGTTCGTCCCAGGGATATTGGAAGCAAATGATTAGGGACACGAAAGCAAACAAGGAGACAAGGGAAAGAGAAACAGGAGAAACGAAAAGGCGAGAAATGATGGCGACAGTACACCAGCCAGACAACATTGTTTGGCTTTGTTGAGAACATACAGTATTCGAATCTAATCAAAAACCAAACGGCAAAAACGGACACGGTTGCAATATCTGCGGAGACTAGGTGCATGGTTACTTGGAATCTGCGTCTGATTCAGGGCGTGATTCAGGACGGAGTACAGATCGCCGAGCTCGTAGGGTACATCTCACTGGGCGATGGGCCAAGCACTGGACAGACCAGAACCGGAACGTGCACTTTACGTATGTCCATCCATTTAACAGATACTTGTATTCGAGGAGGTCAGAAGCTTGTATCTAACAATATTGCGAAGTTGAAAGAGGTCTTCTCTCTCATGTTTCGAGATCTCAATGTGGTAATAGGCGAAAGTACTGACTGCGGCGGGTTCCTATCGAGGCTCTCATCTCACAACCATCTCTACGACAGTGGATTCTCCAACATTTTGTATGCCCACATATCAGGCCTATGGCCAGTCTATTCTCCAGGAGCCCTATAATACGTCCCTTACTGCGGAGCCCGTGATCGAGTATGGCGTGACTCGCTGCGTGAGTGTTCTGCATCGCTGCGATATCTCCTAGCCCTCATTTTTCCTTTAGTAAAGCTTGACGAACTTCTTCAACATGCCTTGCAACCCACTCCTATGAGTCACAACTATCTTCCCATCGTCCCGGTCTACAATGCGCTCCTAGACCCCACTAATGCAAGTGACGAGTTGCACGTGCTACAGATCTCCCGTTCCGACGTCGAGACGTGACCGAGGGAGATTACGCCCTCAGAGTAGATCACTTTCTTGGAGGCTCTTTTTCGACGCCTTTTCCAATCCAGGGCAGCCGTACGTCTGCCTCTCTCACCTCTTCACCTGCACTTTCTTCGTGTGCAGACAGCGATTACACATGACGTCACTGTATTGTGTCGCGCGATATGACGGTATGTACACTAGAAGATAAAAAAGGGATGGTATGATGATATATATCAAATACGCTCTACCACGCGTCTAATACTACTGGTTATGCGTTACAGGATACCATAACTTACTAGCCGTGCGAAGCGTGAACAGTCTGATCTCCTGTATGCTCGACGCCGTCTGAAAAGCATGGCAAAGGACCTGCAATGGCACCGCCAGTAACCGATGGCAGTGACGTGGATCGTATTGGGAGATCTTGGCTGGCAGTATTTACGTGGATTGCGTGATTCACCGAAGGATGGTTACCAGTGTCCGTGTACTTGATATTCGGTGTACCTTTGTCCTCTATAGTAGCACCCAGATCAGGTGCGAAAGTCTGCCCTGGAGAAATGCCGGGAGTAATGGTGGCTGGTATCGAGGAATAAGATTCTGGGAAGGAAGGTGAGTGGCCAGTCCGAGTCGGGAGAGGGAAGAAAGAAGCGGACCTGAGGAGAAAGTATTGTCGGGAATTGGACTGAGCGAGAAGTCCGGTGCATCGGAAGACGTCAGGTCTGCGTTGTTCTGAGGAGAAACCGAACTGATTAAGGGAACAGAAGTGCGAGACGTCGAAATTTCCGGAGTGGTTGGCGGTATTGTTCTAGCGGACGTGTCAACGTCTCGTGTTGCGTCAGCGTTTCTATCGATACGAAGAGGGGTGGGTGTGGACGAGGAAGGCACGTCGGGAAGGCTGGGAAGGGGTGCTGGGACCGATGCAGCGTCATGGTGCAGGACAGCGTTGGCAAAGGTTATGGAGGTAGAGGCATTACAACGGATGTGAGGTGTCGAGTCTGGATGATGGTCAAAGATGTTACACAACGAATACGAAGATGGCTTCCACATGGTGGCATCCCGATCGCTACCAGTGGTGGCGGATAATCTTGTTTGGGTGGTATCTCCGTGTAGAGCGAGGTAAACATTGTGAATTGGTCTGAGGATATACCACGCGACCGTCAGATCATCGTCAGCGTTGACGCCGCTGGAGTCCTTCGCTGTGAGAACAATTTGATTCCAGAGTGCACAAAACTCGTGCTGCAGTTCAGGCGACGTATCTCGTATATTGAATCTCGAAGCCGCCTCTAGAACTTGTGAGAATTCGTACTTGGGCCACCACAGTCTCGAGTAATGGCTAAGTTGCTGGCGAGTGGCGTGAATCAAGATGGCAAGTGACAGGCTGTCACCGCGTGTGGCATGACTTCGGAGGACAGATTCTGGGACACTGAGCTCATTGGAGGCGAGAAAAAACCAGGAGTCGTCATGCTGTCGCACCCTCGCGACAATACCGGTGCGTATAGCCCGTGCAACGGATGCATTGCTTTGGTTCCTACTGTCAGCCCAGTCTCTCACAGTATGGCCGAATTCAGCAGCTTGCAGCCCCCTACATTGATCATCGACCAAGATTCTACCGACAATTTGTCGACAGTGAACGGGAAATGTTGCTGGATCAAGGGCCTTCGCGCAGATGATGGCTCGGCGGCCTTTGACTGACTCGGAAAGTAAGTTGGATGAGAATGTGCGATCAAACAACCCGATCACTACTTGACAAAACTTTCCCTTTTGTTCCCAGGTGAGACCGGGCAGAGGATCGTCGACCACTTTCGAGCTACGAAAGCCGGGTAAGCCGGAAAAAAAACGCTCCAATTCGTGGTCTTCGTCCAGGGTATCGAATGTCCACATGAAGGCGCGAGCGTCGCTCCCCGATGGGAACTGCAGAGCAGTTCCTTCAGCCATTCTCTGCAGGCCTTGCAAGAGCATCTCGTGAAAGGCGTCCTTCAAACGGCGAACGGAAACCGACCAAATGAAGTATCGAAGAGCCCGAAAGATGATATATAGAGTCCCGATAATGATAGGCCACACCAACGATGTAAGCGGGGTATAGTATGGGCTGTTGTGGCGAAAAAGCGGCATGACCGTGATACATCCATAGACAGTCGTACAAATGCCGACCCATGACAACACCAACTTGAAAATAGTGAGATTAACGTTGCATAGGAACACCACCAGGCCGGCAAAGAAGAGGAACAAGGAAACGTGCAGCAGCATAGGCAATACATCGACCACCCAGGGAAGGAGATACCTATCGACCCCCTCAAAGAAGAAAGCGCGGATACGCGCTCGCCTGTGTGGACTGTAACGTGGCTGAGTGACCTTGAGGTATCTTCGGGCCCACTGTTGTAGCAACGTCGCGAGCAGAGCACAGGTTAGACTGATCATTAGACTCATGAACCAGAGTGAGTTGACCCAAACTGCATAGTTTGGTGGGGAGAATGTGGGCGGGGAAGACGGGAGGGAAATGTTCGGTCGATTCGGATCAGAGTCAGCGATAGCCTGATAGATATTTGCGAGGTAGAAGTTGGAGGTGTCCTGTGGGTTTGGTCGAATGTCCTGGATGGACATCGAGATCAATGACGCGACGGCGGCTGAGAATAAGCCAGTCTAACACCGTTGAGTCGGCGTCAAGCGCAGCATTAGAGAAGACTCACAAAGATAAGAATCCCATCAGCGTCCGCTTTCCAGTCTTCAGCCATCTTCTTGTCTTCTTCCCCCGCCATTTCCAAGTACATTGAGAAAAGTGGACCGGAGCTATCAACAAAATTAGGTACTTCCTGAGTAGACACCAATTGAGGTGGATACTGGTGATCACCTATGGTGATGGCAGCGATGGATAAGCATGGTGAGGACTGAGTCGAGTGAGAGTAAGGTACCTGCCCCTGTGCCTATACTTGCCTCGGTTTTGTTGACACCCTCGAGAGAAGTTGGAGACATTGAAGACTAGTGCGTGCGTGAATAGATTATGGCAGTGTTGTACAGGTCAGGCTGCCGGGGTCACGAGGGTCTTTTTTTGAAGGCTCAGTTGAGAAATCGTGGGAATAGATAAGACGAGATCATCACAACACGTTTTTGAGCGGAGACTCAATTTGAGACTGACGGGAGAACGGACCGGAGCGTGTGAAGTTTGCGCATCTGTATTAGCTGGCGTAGGTCAGCAGCATATGACTGGGCCAGACCCGGGTCACGACATCGCTAATGTTATTCGATGAACGCAATTCGACTCATAAGCCCGAAATTGTCAGGCCATGCTATCCAGAGATGGCGGACGAGTACACTAATCGTTTGGGCAATCCAGGAGGCACAATGGTCTCTACTTCGGTAAAAAAAAAAAAAAAAGACCTTGGTCGAGAGATGCGACAAATGTGATCGTACAAGTAAGATGACCGATCTGACGTGAATAAATAATATTATTGGGAAGATATTGAAGAGGCGAGAAAAAGGTTTGTCTTAGTCAAATGCGATTAGTTGTGATTCTAGGGATCATATTGGAGGGGTGGCCGGACTGCGCAGGTCGTCCTTTTCACGAACGGTGTCTAAAGCACCTGGGTTGAACCTTGACTATCTCGTGACAGGTTCAGGTGGAACTCCGGCGTGTTCACTAACGATAGACAGTGTCAGCGAGTGACCGTGACGCCCACGGTACAAAAAAAACTGCCCACCGCGCGTTCCACGACAGGTCGCACTGTAGTTGATATAGTACATCTGTGTTACTCCCAGGGCTGTGTGCCTGAAAGTCGAGAAGCGAGGAGACATGCGAATCATACACGGTTTGAAACGTCGTATCGGAGCTCAGGCTAGAATCTCCTCGTATGCCACTAGACCACTCGTCAATACACCATTGGATCTAATAAATTGTCATCGTCAGTATGTGTCGAGTCCTAAGGCCTAGTGTGATCATACCACCGTGAGCGTAAGAGCAATGTTCGAAATGGGCATTGGGAAAAAGTGTTCATGATCCACGACTCCAATATCATATTTGGTACGAAACCATGTAGCCTCAATTGCTCGTTGAACGATGGGGTGGCGGTACGGATCACGGCCGGTTCGAGGTTCCTATGGATCAGATGGAGTCATTGTTGATTAACGACTCGGATGATGCAGACGAACGGGATGGATAAAATTCATGTTTTTTAATAATTCGTGAGCTCGTCTAGCGTTATAACTTATGCTATCTTGACCTTGGCTCGTCTTGAAGTTATACACGCCCTCCACAAGAGTCGCACACGTGGATTTCATTTCAGCGCCAAGTCGCTTACGGGTTCCTGTGATCTGGGGGCCCGAACGTACGTAGACGTAAAGATTCAGAAGAGCGGGTCATGACTCATAAGGATAAGTAGAACGTGCTTGCCTCAATCTGGATCGGCTTTGCTGCTAAAATGGCATCGCGAGCCCGGTCTGAGACCGTCTGCAAGGACATGAGAAACCTGGTTTCAAGCAATGCGTTCGAGCAACCTTAACAAATTTGAAAGTTGCTTTTGCGGCCTTGCGATATTCGCGAGCATGTAGGTACTTCGGGAGTCCTTTCTTTGATTCCAATCCCACCTTGATCTCGGACGCACTGACTTGCGCTGAGCACAGGCCATTGCATGAAAGTAATACTTACAGAGTGATTCTCTCCCTAACGATATCCAGGTCACAGGGACTGATCAACGTCTCATTGTTTCTGACTATTTCACGGGCGTGGTCCAGCCGCCGGTCGCCCCGCCCCTCCTGAGCCGATGGTAGCTGGCCAGCCAGAAAGTGTAACAGCCTCCACGTCAAGACACCCGATGCATCGAGCGGAGGACCGGACATCGCCCGTACTATAAAGTCCACAGTAAGTTAGGGGCGAAGGAGAAGGACAGCTTTGGAGACCCTGCCTAGGTAAGTTCCTAACTTAGCAGGAACGAGGCTGTCGCACGAGCGTGTTTGGTTCTGTTTGGTCCTATTTGTTCTAAACGTCTTGCCTCAACTGTCGAAGAGGGCGTCTGGGCTACCATGGTTTTTTTTTTATTTTAAAAAATTCCTCAACGCTCTCATCTTAACCTGTTTTGTAACAGAGACTGATGAAATTTTCTACTATTCTTTATATGCCCACCCACAGGCCTTGCAGTGTTGAATGAGAATCAGGGATAAGAGACATACTGAGGCGGAAACGCATACGCGAACTTTGCTGCCACAGACGTGATTAGGATTTCTGGAGAATAGATTAGCTACTGTATCAGTTCAAATCGCATTTCAACTCGTCTCCACGATATTTTTTCTTCCGTCTCCTTGTTACAAAACGCGCTCCGAGATTTCGCAAGCACAAATGACGAGCTGTGCGTGCCGACATCGAGATACTGCTAAACGAGTGGAAGATCACATCATCCAGATGAGAGCGCTTTCTTGGAGGCCTTGTCTTCGACTTGCTCTTCAAGCTTGATGCGGTCCTCGGTGCGCAAGCGCACTCATTCTTTGCGCATCGTCGGACATTCCTAGATTTGGGGCATTGGAAGGTATCAAGAGGTCTGCGTTGTGCTGGAAGGCAACGGTAATTGGTGGGGAAGTAACGGAAAGTGTAGGGGCGGACGTCGAAGTTTCGGGAGTAGGATAGTGTATCGTTATACCTGAGGTGACGGCAATGGCTGGATCTAGTGGGGTAGTAGGGATGCGAAGGCTTTCGACAGATGTCTGACGGGCGGGATGGGATGATCCTGGAGTATATATATCGTTAAGTGGTGGTACATCCGCGGGGCTGCTGACCATATGAAGTGGGACGGGCACGGACGAGGAAGACCCATCGGGACTAGCAATGGAAGCAGGCGCAGCAATATGAGCGAAGGTCGGAGAGGCAGAGTCGTCGTGGATGTGAGATGTCAAGTCCGAGTGATGGCCAGGGATGTTGCACAATGGATACGAGGATGGTCGCCGGAGAATGTCGTCCTGATTACCCGTGGTGGCGGAGAATTGCGTTGGAGTAGCTTCGGTATCTTGATGCAGGGCGACGTAGACGTTGCGAATCGGTTTGAGGATATATGCCGCCATCCACCCATTATTGTCGTTCTGCACTTTGAGGACGATTTGATTCCAGAGAACACAGAACTCGTGCTGCAGTTCGGGTGACGTATCTTGTACATTGAGATTACAGGCTGCCTCTAGGACGTTCGAGAACGCATACGACGGCCAGGTCAGTTTCCGGTAATTGCTGAATTGCTGGCGAGTGACGTGAATCAAGATGGCAAGCGATAGGCTGTCACCGTGCGTAGCGAGGTTTCGGACGACGAGTTCGGGGACGCCCAGTTCATTAGAGGCGAGAATAAACCAAGGGTCGTCGCGTTGTTGCGCCCTTGCGAGAACGCTGGAAACCATAGCATCTGTAATCGAAAGAGTATCTTCGTCCCTGTTATTTCCCCAACCTCTCACAATCCGCACAATTTCGGCAACCAGCGGACCGCTATCTTGATAGTAGGACAAAATTCTGTCAAGGCAATAGAATGCCGCGGGAATGTGTGCCGGGTCGGTGGCCTTCGCACACATCATGGCTCGTCGTCTCTTGACAGGCTCAGGTAACAAATCGGATGAGAAAGTACGGTCCAACAACCCCACCAAGCCCGTAAAAAGCTTCCACCTCTGCTCTTTGAAGAGATTGGGTAGAGGATCGTCGACGACTTTCGAGCTGCGGAAACCAGGTAAGCCGGAAAAGAAACGCTCCAGTTCATGGTCCTCGTCCAAGCTGTCGAATGTCCACATGAACGCGCGGGTATCAATCTCCGATGGTGAGTTCAGAGCAGTTTCCTCGGCCGTCTTCTGCACGCCCTGCACAAGCAGTTTGCGATAACTTTCCTCCAAGCCCCCGAATTGATCCCAGTCTCCGTCACTAAGGTAAACTGACGAGGTAAACCACTGAAGGACCCCATAGAAGACATATGGGACCCCAACAACAACGGACCAGACCAATGATGTAAGTGGAGTATAGTATGGGCTGTCGTGACGAAAGATGGGCATGATCGTGGTACATCCGTAGAGAGCTGTGCAAGCGCCGACCCATGACAGAACCAGCTTGGAAATCGTGGGATTAACGTTCCAAAGGAACACAACCAGGCCGGCAAAGAAGAGGAACAGGGAAACGTGGAGAAGCGTGGGCAATGCTTCAACTGCCCACGGAAGTAGAAACTTCTCGACGCCTTCAGCGAAGAACGCACGAATACGTGCTCGCTTGTGTGGGCCGTAACGTGGCTGAGTGACTTTGAGGTACCTCCGTGCCCACTGCTGTAGCAATGTCGCGAGCAGCGCACAGGTAAGACTGATGACCAAGCTCAAGAACCAAAGTGCGTTCACCCAGACAGCATAGTTTGGTGGGGTGAATGTGGGCGGAGAAGTGAGGAGAGAACTCGAAATGTTTGGGTCAGAAACAGTGTGATAGATATTTGCAAGATAGAAATTGGAGGTGTCCTGCGGGTTCGGTCGAATGTCCTGAATCGACACCGAGATGAGCGACGCGACAGATGCTGAGAATAGACCGGTCTACGGGAGATGTGTTTGTAAAGCAGTACACGGCGTCGGAAGATAGACGCACAAATATGAGAATTCCGTCAGCGTCCGCTTTCCATCTTTCGGTCATCTTCTTGTCTTCTTCCGAAGCCATTTCGAGATACATTGAGAAAATAGGCCCGGAGCCATCGACAAAGGTGGCAGATACATCATGCGATGCTTGATTCTGCGTCGACCAGGGTGGATACTGGTCGTCACCTATTTGTGCAGCATGGGTAGGCGAGAATGGCATAGATAGCATCTGGGAGTAACGTACCTATGCCACTGGCAAATCTTGTGTCGGGTCGGTTGATAGCCTCGCGGGACATGTTGGTCGTTGAGAATGCTTCTACAATTACATCATCAGTACACCGAGTGCAACACGGTTACCATAGCACCGGGTAACCGGTAACCCCTGGACATTCCGTCTTGTCATCGGAACGCTTCTATACCAACTTTATTAAGGTGATTACGCTGCTCGCCACCGGTCACCTGAGCGGCCAGTTATCGCAGACAACGTCGAGGTTGTAGTGTTGGTATGACTATCCTTTAACGGTCTCCGCCCCCGCCCCTACACCATCCCAGGCAGTATATTGTTCCCGGACCTTCCTCGAGCGTTTTATATATAGGGGATTTCTTCCTTTGCGGGTCACTGAATAAAGTGTCGATTAGCCCACGACGTTCAAGAAGCCGTGTACCTCCGAAATCGTCGAACACGAGGGCCATTTTAAGATTGCGTCGGGATTCGAGTGGAGGCCCCGGACGGGTTTACAGTAAGTTAGGTGGGGAGAGTTCCCTTTCATGTCGAGCAAGATCAAATTTTAAAATGAGCATCACTCGTCGGGTCGGTGAGCCATCTAGCCATCCTTTCAATGTGGCGTCGCCTCTAATTTCTTACACGCCCTGTGAGCGAGTCGTAGCGGAAATGGATAGCGTCATCTGAGACGTATGCGAGGCACTTCGTCATGAACTTGCCAATCTTTGGTGCGAAATATGCAAACGCGGAAGTCGTGGTCCTTCCTGTCCCCACTCTCTTCAGTGAGTTTCTGCTGAAGATCTGCGCGTTTTGCTAACCGAGCCTTGTGAAGAGGGGGGTAATTGGACTCTGCGCCGGTGTCTAATATGGTTCGGACGAGCACGGAAACTACATGAAACTAGCCCCCTCATTTGGGAAGACGGTTTTACTTACGATATTAATTGGGAGGTACGAGTTGGCAACCGCGAATACTTTCTTTGAGCTCTCTGGGTCCCCGGCCCTCCTTGACTCCAGGGTCCGCATGGCGGTAATTAGATTTAATCCGTGTTGCCATTCGTCGTCCTCCGCCTCGAAATCTCATGACTCTCGACACCTTCGGCATCTTCCTCTCTCAACTCGTCTTCTCGTTTACCTCCTGCGCGCGTCCGTCTTTCTCGGTTTCCAACCGCTGCAGCAGAAGAATCGTTTATCTTTAAGATATTGAGGGACCGGATACTACGGCTTTGGACATTGCAACTCGGGTAACTCTATCTCAGCTTTGGATACTGGATACACTCTAGCCCGCGCTCGACAACTTCCTCCTGTCCCTCCCTCTCCTCACTTTCTTCAAAAAGCTGTAGTTGTTCCAGTTGCACCATGCTTCCTTCATGTGTTACTGCCCTTAAACTGGGCGTCGTGGGTCCTTCCGACAAATCCGGACAAGATACCCGAACCCGAACCAGTTGCAGTAGCGCGGACTAAGCGGACTATCTCTCAGGTCGCGGTTCGTCGTCATCGCGTCTAAGTACATCGGCTCGGCGGCTGGGATTGTAGGCGGTGCAGACATTACCGAGATTGAGACCGAGGCCTACCTACCGAGTCTCGTCTTACTCCTGTTCGGTCATTACTTGACTTCAAATTGCAACAAAATAGACTAAAGATAGAAAACTTCGACTCATCTGAAAACAAAAACTCTCCGAGCCCTCCTAAATAGCCGTAAGCATGTGCTGCAAATATATCGAGTCCGGGCGCGGACACAATAAGAGATATAGGTAGCTGCCCAGGTGCGTGCGTACAGAGGTCTCGGGCCTTCGCGTCACTGTCAGGTACCCTCATCAACCCGCAATGGGTCAAGACGAAGGTTGAGACTCCTCGCTGACATTTTCTCACTCTACTCGATTTTAGGGTATTTGTAGTTCGTAATGGTATAATACACAAGACGTGAAAAAGAATTGAATGGTATCGGTATAGTGATATCGACTAGCCGACAGAAATATTTACCCTGTCGCACACGTACATGTAAGAGAAGGGGACGCGTCAAACGAGATCATACGGGCGTGAAGGGAGAGGGGTAATCTCCCGTACGCTCCGCGTAAGGTCCCCGCAGTGAAGGACCCGCAGAGGCTACGTCCGAGTGAGCAACCAATGGCAGTGATAAGGATCGAGGTAGACGATCTAGGGGCGTGGTGTTTGCGTGATTCGCCGAGGGTGGGTCAAGAGCGTCGTTTTCCGTGAGAGAACGAGGTTTCGGGATACCATTGTCCTCGGTACCAGCACCAAGATCGTGTGCGAAGGTCGGCCGTGGAGGGTTTCTGGGCGCAGTGATCACCATCGACGAGCGATGAGATTCTGGGAATGACGGTGAGCGGTCGGATCGGATCATGGACGGGTGTGAAGACAGCCGCGCAGCTGTAGAAAGAGCATTGTCGAGAAACGGATTGGAAGGAGCCAAAGGTCGGTGGATCGGTGGATCAGAAAGCGCCAGGAAGTCAGCATTGTGTTGGAGGGCAACGTCAGTGGATGGGGGACTAGAGGAAAGAGGTGGGGCGGGTGTTGAAGTTGTGGAAGTAAGGTGGGACATTATTAAACCAGAAGGAACAAATGCATCAGTGGTTACTGGATCTGGTGAAGTAATGGGGATGGAGAGATTTTCAGTAGTGGTCCAAGGGTGGAGGTTGTCAAACGGTGGGACGAGCATGGACGAGGACGTTTCGGGGCTGGCAATGGAAGTGGGGACCAGGTCAGCGACGCGAGCAGAACACGTGGAGATAGAGGCATTGTGGATGTGAGGTGTCGAGTCTGGGTGATGGGCAGCGACGTCACACAATGGATAAGAGGACGGGTCCCACAGAGGCCTGCCTATTGGAGCAGAATCGGTTTCTTGATGTAAAGCAATGTAAACGTTTCGAATCGACGACAGGACAAAGAATTCCATCCTTCGGTCGTTGTCCTTCTGCACTTTGCGAACGATTTGGTTCCAGAGAGCACAGAACTCGTGCTGCAGTTTAGGGGACGTATCTTGCACATTGAAGTTCGAAGCTTCTTCCAGAACGACCCAGAACTCGTACGATAGCCAGGGCCCCCCTCCAACATGGCTAAATTGCTTGCGAGTGATGTGGATCAAGATGGCAAGTGACAGGCTGTTACCGTGTGCGGCGTAGTCTCGGAGGACAGGTTCTTGGACACCCAGTTCATTAGAGGCGAGAATAAACCAAGAGTCATTGCGCTGTTGCACCCTTGTGATAGTTCTGCAGATCGTAGCTACCAATCTAGCATCATTGCCCCTATTATCGCCCCATCCATTCATAATCTGCACAATTTCGGTGCACATCGGACCACTATATTGGTACCTGGACAAGATCTTGTTAAAGATACCAGATACTTTGGGAATGTGCGCGGGATCAGAAGCCTTCGCGCAGATGATGGCCCTCCGGGTTTTGACGGGCTCGGGTAGCAAATCGGATGAGAAAGTGACGTCCAACAACCCCATCAATGCCGTCGAAAGCTTCTCCTTTTCCTCATTGGTGAGGGTGAGCAAAGGGTCGTCAATGACTTTGGAGCTGCGGAAGCCAGGTAAGCCGGAAAAGAAGCGCTCCAGCTCGTGGTCTTCGTCCAAGCTATCGAATGTCCACATGAAGGCGCGAGTGTCGATCTCCGACGGTGAGTTCAGAGCAGCTTTCTCGACCGTCTTCTGCATGCCTTGCAAGAGCAATTTGCGACAAAATTCCTCCAAAGATTCAAAGGAACCGTAGGCCTTTTCAGAAAGAGAAAGGGATCCAAAACAAATGCACGGAAGACAACAAAACGTAAAAACGGTGAACCATTGGAGGGCCCGAAATATGACAAATGAGATTCCGACAACGATGTACCACACCGGTAATGAGAGTGGGGTGTGGTATGGGCTGTCATGACGAAAGATCGGGACAAGTGTGATACCTCCGTACAGAGCAGTGCAGATCCCAATCCATGACACCACCGACTTGAAAATCGTCAGGTTAATGTTCCACAGGAACACAGATATGCCGGCAAAGAACAGGAACAGGGACAGGTGCAGCAGTGTTGGCAGGGCTTCAACTGCCCACGGAAGTAGAAACTTGTCGACGCCTTCGAAAAAGAACGCACGGATTCGTGCTCGCTTGTGTGGGCTGTAACGCGGCTGAGTGACCTTGAGGTATCTTCGTGCCCACTGCTGAATCAGCGTCGCGAGTAGAGCGCAGGTGATGCTGATGACCAAGCTCAAGAACCAAAGGGTGTTCACCCAAACTGCATAGTCTGGTGGGTTAAATTGGGGCGGGGAAGCTGGGATGGAGCTGGAAATGTTGGATCCATTCGGGTCGGCGAGAGTCTGATAAATATTTGCAAGGTAGAAGTTAGAGGTGTCCTGAGGGTTCGGTCGAATGTCCTGAATGGACACCGAGATCAATGATGCGACAACAGCAGAGAATAAACCGGTCTACAAGAGATGAGTCTGTGAAGCAGTACGTGGAATCAAAAGATAGTGACGCACAAAGATGATAATCCCATCAGCGTCCGCTTTCCATCCTTCGACCATTTTCTTGTCTTCTTCTGTCGCCATTTCGAGATACATGGAGAAAATAGGCCCCGACCCATCGACAAAGTTAGATGTTCCCCGTGGTTCTTGAGTCGGCGCCAACTGGGGTGGATACTGGTGGTAGCCTATGGAGGCGGGTGAGAACAGTAAGGCCGGAAAAAGTGGGAGAAAGGTGGTACCTCTGCCCAAGCCTATATCGGCCTCGGTTACATAGAAACTCTCAAGAGTTTGGGTCATTGAAGATTCCGGAGTGAGTCAATTACAAAGAGTACAATGTGGGAGTGACTGCTCCCAGTCAGTTCCAATGAACGAACGCGACCCGTAATGGGGTCTGCCGAATCGCAAGCGCTCGATGCTCAACCAAGTCTCAATACAGCACTGTTTGGTCTTGTTGTATCGAGGTTTACAGACACCGTCGCAATATCAATATTCGCAGAGGGAACCTTTGAGGACTGGTACATGCATTTAGTTTTGTACTTCATCTGATTAATGAGCACAGGTCGCTGAGCTCGCAAAGTGCACCTCGCTGAGTAAACCAGAGCCGGAACAGTCACCTTGTTTGGGCATCTCTGAGCACAATCGACCTAGCTCATCATTGTGTTCCATGGTTCTCCAACAGTCTGAGTAACCACCAGAACTGAGCTGGAAAGTACATCTCTTCAAGTTTATGGGAAATATTGCTGGCAGACGAAGAGTGTCCCACTGGCACTCCATGACTGCCGAGCAGATAACTATTCCATAACCCTGATTTTGAAAGATAGCTATTCCATAACCCCCAATTCCGTAAAATAACCCATTTCCAAATAAATCTTTCCTTCTCTTAATTGTGAACCCCGCTCTTACGTTTCGAAAGTCCGCTTATGTATTCGAAATGGTGTATCTATCGTCGTTATGAAACCCACTGTATCGGGAAAGTTACGGATCAAGAGCGATCTACTCACGAATTCGAGATGATTTGTCTGAATTGCTTGTACACCATTTCTGAGGAGATTTTTACGGATGGTCGGGGCTAAGGGTAGGTAGCTTGGTTCAAGCACCTAGGTAACTAACTTACGCTACGTCTGCACGCATCTCGAATGGTCTCACGGTGTTTTGTCGTGTTGTTTGCACGAGTCGACAATCTTGCCACCGCCGTTCCCATCCTTGTGTGTATCGCCTAGCTTAGGACAGTCACTCACAACACGTTCCTTCCAGTCCCCATAAACCGACCCATACCGTCTTTGATGTCCCGCGTTCCTCTCGAGAATGTTGATATAATCGAGGCAGATAGCTTTCAGGCTTTCCAAAGCCGGGCAACCGTACGTCCTCTGCATCTCTGCTTCACCTGCTGACGTGCTTCGCTCTCCGTGCAGAGACAAGGCCTATGTGCAATCGATTCGCTTGAGATCGGCGACCGTCAGACGCCTTTATCTGGATGAATTTCTGTAGAAGATAGAGGTTTCGTCGTCGTCGGGAATGTAAAGGGTCTAGGCGAGGGTACTACCCGCGGTGTGTGCCAACTTTTATCCTTTGACGCTCTCTCGTCTCACTACCGTCTTGCAACAGAAATCATTCAACCTATTAATCCACGCTCCCCAACTCCATACACTCCCGCTTCCGGACTCGTCTTCCTCTCCGCCTACCGTACGGCGCAGATGACGGACAAAAGTTTTGCCGACGAGGTGCTCTACCTTACAGTATTGTTGATTCCGAAACATAGCTGGGACGGTGCGGACGGTAGCGGACGTGGACGGACGGGGCCTCGCATGGTGCCTCTACACGCCGGTATTTCCGCTCAACGGATAAGGTGTCACCTCTTACGAGAAATAAAGCGGACGCGCTTCGCAGTCTGAGGAGGGAGAAACGAGCGTGCATTAGGCACTTTGGTGAGTGATCCGGTCTCTCGCGGGCCTTCTCTTAAAGCTTATCTATCGCTCACGCTTGAACAGGGCGAGGAGAGCGTCTGTGGGTCATTCCAGCGGGTCGTCTGACACCTCTTAACCTCGACGCCAGTGGCGTTAATTAAGTCCATTTCGAGTCCGTTGACGGGCGCTTGAGGATCGCCAAGAACCTGGTAGATATGTTTGGCGAAAGAGAATGCGGAGGGGTCCTACTGGGTCTGGTTGATGTCATGGGTTGGGTCACGAACAAAAAGGCTGCTAGGAAACGTAGAATTCACCGACACAGTTGATGCGCAAAAGGGAATGGGGGTAGCACAACTCTCGAAGCAAGAATGCTATCCGCGTCTGTCTGTCCCACAACGTTCGGTTCGTCACCTTGTCACCTTTGTCTCCCATCGCGAAGTATATACCATATGAAGAGAAACCAAGTTACTATGGGGGTTCCGATCTTGCGTGAACCCAGGCGAGAAATCCACTGGGGTGGTTGGACGTCGGTTGCGCAAGTGGGAATCCTCCTCTCGCCTAGCGAAGCGGTTAGGTTCTTCCTCTCAGGCTTTTGTTAGTGGTCGTCCTTCTGACTCCGCTGAAACCCTGGGCAACGCTCGCGCACATACTAATACAGGGTTCCCAGGGGGTCCGGATCTCTGGGACCCACGGAGCAGGGGCCTACATTATCTACGCCTTTCAAAGGATAAGTTTGTCTATAACGGTTGGCGCGACTGAGAAAAAAAAGTACATTTGGGAGGTTTCGCCGATTTCACCTACATATTTTTCGCAACGGTATTGGTATCGCGTCGTAGGACGAAGTATCATCGAATTTGAGCAGCGCATCGAATAGTAATATGGTGATATCGAACTCAACAGGAATATATACCTCATCGCGCACGCACATCGCAGACATTAGGTGGTGCGTTAGACAATATCGTACAGTAAATGTGAAGGATGCGGAGGATCTCCGCTACGCTCAGCATTTGATTCCCACGGCGAAGGAGCCACAATTGCTACTACATCCGAGTCAGTAACCGACGGCAGCGATGGTGATGGTGATGGAAGGTCAAGGACGCAATTCACTGAAGGTGGCTCAAGAGCGTCATTTTCGTTGCGAGAACCACGTTTCGGGGGACCATCTTCCTTGGCGGCAACGTCCAGATCAGGTGCAGAGGTCGACCCTGGAGGAGCGCTGGGAAGAGTGGTAACCTCTAACGAGCAACGTGATTCTGAACAAGATGGTGAGAAGTCAGATCGGGCCATGGGCAGGTGTGAAGGCATCGGAGGACCTATAAAAAGTACATTGTCGAGAACTGGATTGGAAAACGAAGATGGGAGGTCTGGTGACTCGGAAGGCGTCAAGAGGTCTGATTTGTGCTGGAGGGCAGCGGGTGGGGAGGTATGAGAAAGAGGAGGGGCGGATGCGGAAGTCCCGGGAGTGGTGAGATGCATTGTTTCACCTGAGTTTTCGATGTCATGGATTGCACTAGCGGCGGATGGATCGGGTGAGACAATAGGGGTGCGGGGGCTTTCGATGGTCGTTTGATGGGCGGGGTAGAAGTTGTCAAGCGGTGGTTCATCCGCGAGGCTTTCGACAACAAGAAGTGGTACGGACAAGGAATGCGCCTCGGGACAAGTGGGAGGAGCGGGGACTAGCACTAGGTTACAAGAGGCGGCGGTGGAAGAGTCGTCGTGAATGTGAGGTGTCGGGTCTGGACGATGGTTGGCGACGTTGCACAGTGGATATGACGATGGCAGCCGCAGAACGAAATCCTCGTCATCAGCAGAGGGGGAGAACCGTGTTGGGGAAGAACCGGTGTCTTGATGCAGAGTAATGTAAATATTGCGAATCCATTTCAAGAGTTGGAACGCTATGTACATATGATTGCGACTCTGCGCATAGAGAACGATCCGATTCCAGAGAGCGCAGAAGTCGTGCTGCAGTTCAGGTGACGTATCTCGGACATCGAATTTAGATGCTGCTTCTACTAGAACTTTCCAGAGCCCACCGTCTGGCGGAGTCCATTTCCAGTAATGGCCAAATTGCTGGCGAGCTATGTGAATCAAGATGGAAAAAGACAGATCACTGTGCGAGATGTTGCGGAGGACAGATTCCGGGATGCCCAGTTCATTGGAAGCGAGAATAAACCAGGAGTCATTGCGCCGTTGCACCGTTGCAACTATACCGGTAACCATTACTTGAACAGGAAAAATGGTATCATCGTCGCCGCCGCCGTCCATATGATTGCGCACAATTCTTCCGAGGACGTCTAGATCCGGACCAATGATTTCCGCTGGATCAAGGGCCTTCGCGCAGATAATGGCTCGCCGATGTTTGACTGACTTGGGAAGCAAATCGGATGAGAATGTGCGGTCGAGCAGCCCTATCAATGCCGTTGAAAACTTTTCTTTTTGATCTTCGGTGAGACTGAGCAGAGGATCACCGACGACTTTCGAGTTGCGGAAGCCAGGTAAGCCAGAGAAGAAGCGCTCCAGTTCGTGGTCTTCGTCCGAACTGTCGAATGTCCACAAAAAGGCGCGAGTATCAATCCCCGATGGTGAATTCAAAGCAGTTTCCTCGGCTGTCTTCTGCATGCCCTGCACAAGCAGTTTACGATAACGCTCCTCCAACCCTCTAAAGTGATGTGAGGCTCTACCATGAACGTAAACCGAAGAGGATCGAAGAACCCCACAGATAACATAGGGTACGCCAATAACAATGGACCAAATTAGTGACGTAAGCGGGGTATAGTACGGGCTGTCGTCACAGAAGATCGGCATGAACGTGCTGCACCCGTACAGAACTGTGCAAACGCCGACCCACGATAACACCAACTTGTAAATTGTGAGATTAACGTTGCAAAGGAACACAACCAGGCCGGAAAAGAACAGGAACAGGGAGACATGCAGCAGCGTAGGCAACGTTTCAACTACCCACGGAAGGAAATACCTCTCGACACCTTCGGCGAAGAACGCACGGATCCTCGCTCGCTTGTGTGGACCGTAACGTGGCTGAGTTACCCTGAGGTATCTTCGTGCCCACTGCTGGAGTAACGTCGCGAGCAGAGCACAAGTCAGACTGATCACTAAGCTCAAGAACCAGAACGAGTGTACCCAAACTGCATAGTTTGGTGGGGAGAATGTGGGTGGAGAATTAGGGAGAGAACTCGAGACGTTGGATGGATTTGGGTTGGAAACTGTCTGATAGATATTTGCGAGGTAGAAGTTGGAAGTGTCCTGTGGGTTTGGTCGAATGTCCTGAATAGTTACCGAGATCAGCGATGCAACAGCAGCTGAGAATAGACCGGTCTACGGTCGATGAGTCGATGAGTATTGATGAGTCGGTGTATATGAAGCACGGGATCAGAAGATAGACGCACAAAGATGAGGATCCCATCAGCGTCCGCTTTCCAGTTTTCGGCCATCTTCTTGTCTTCTTCCGTCGCCATCTCGAGATACATTGAAAAAATGGGCCCGGACCCATCGACAAAGTTAGACGTTCCCGGTGGTTCCTGAGCCGCCGCCGACTGGGGCGGATACTGATGACCACCTATGGGGTTGGCAGTGGCGGGTGAGCACAGTTAGGATGGAGACAGGTGGGACTCGGAGTGGTACCTCTACCCCAGTGTATGTCTGACCCGGTCACATTTGTGCCGTCAAAAGCTCGGGACATTGAAGGTAGTGGAGTGCGTCGATTATGGAGAGTAAAGGGTGGAACGCGTTACTGTAAGAGTGACTGCGCTTCGTCACGGTAAGAAGGCACGATGAGGTAACGGGGTTGGCCGAACCGCAAGCGCTCGATCCCAAGCGCCCAATGGTGTAAGTCAATTTGTGCGCTTTCGTAAGTTGTTTTTTGTGCTCCAGGTGTTGATGCCTGTGCGAGCCCTCAGATACATCGTAAGCGGTGCGAGATCGTTATGCTATTTTCGACGACAATCGTGTCCCATATCTCCCACCTACAATATTCTCACTCTACTCCCACAACGTCCTTGTTGAAGCGCAGATCTCCCAGCTCGCGGGTATCTCATTCGGCAGGCTGGGATCAGCACGTGGTCCTTGTATCCAATCGATTTGATGGGGCCATCATCGAGGACGATGGGATTTCTCTATCTGATGACGATGCGACCCGAAGAGAGGCTTTCTCTATCGGATTAGGAATTTCAAGGGGTTCGGCGTGCGTGTTTGGCCTCACTTGACCCTCCCATCTTACTACCATCTTGCAACAGAGATCCTTCAACCATTTGTGAGCAACATGAATTAAGATGGCAAGTGACAGGTTGTCACCGTGTGCGGCGTAGTTTCGGAGGATGGGTTCTTGGATGCCCAGTTCGTCGGAGGCGAGGATATACCAAGAGTCACTGCGCCTTTTCACCTTTGCAACGGTCATGCAGAACGCACCTGCCAAATTAGTACTACTACTCTCGTGCTTGCCCCAACCATTCATAATCTGCACAATGTCGGCAGAAATTGAACTATTGTATTGATATCTGGATAAAATCTTGTTAAGAATACGAAATACCGGAATGTGTGCTGCATCGAGAGCCTTCGCGCAGATAATGGCCCTCCTGTCTCTGACGTACTCAGGTAGCAAATCGGATGAGAAAATGACGTTCAAAAACCCCATTAATGCCGTAGAAATCTTCTCCTTTTGCTCTTCTGTGAGACCGGGCAGAGGGTCGACGACGACGTTCGAGTTGCGAAAGCCAGGTAAGCCTGAAAAGAAGCGTTCCAGTTCGTGGTCTTCGTCCAAAGTGCTCAACGTCCACAGAAATGCACGAGTGTCGATCTCTGAACGTGAATTCAAAGCAGTTTCCTCCGCCACCCTCTGCATTCCTTGCATAAGCAAGGAGCGACACATTTTCTCCAAGGATTCAAGGCGAATGTAGGCTTCAACAATGCGCCCAAGAACAAGGTGCCGAAGATAAAAGCGCAGAATATAACGGTACATAAAAGTTGTGATCCATCGAATGACCCGAAATGTGACAAATAGTGTCCCAGCAGCGATGTTCCATGCTAGCAATGAGAGCGGGGTGCGGTATGGGCTGTCATGACAAAAGATTGGGATGAACGTGATGCATCCGTACAGAGTAGTGCAAATTGCAATCCATGACACCACCGACTTGAAAATCGTCAGATCAACGTTCCATAGGAACACGGAAATGCCGGCAAAAAACAGGAACAGCGAGACGTGCAACAGTGTCGGTAGTGCTTCAACGGCCCACGGAAGGAGAAACTTGTCGACACCTTCAGCAAAGAATGCACGGATCCTCGCTCGCTTGTGTGGACTGTAACGTGGCTGGGTGACCTTGAGGTATCGTCGTGCCCACTGTTGAAGCAATGTCGCGAGAAGAGCACAACTGATAATGACCAAGCTCAAGAACAAAAGCGTGTTCACCCAAACAGCATAATTTGGCGGAGTAAATGGAGGTGGGGAAGTAGGGAGGGAACTAGAAACATTGGATACAGGGTCGGCGAGAGTCCGATAGATATTTGCAAGGTAGAAGTTGGAAGTGTCCTGTGGGTTCGGTCGAATGTCCTGAATTGACACTGAGATCAACGATGCGACAACAGCAGAGAATAAACCAGTCTATGAGAGTTGAATCTGTGAGGGAGTGGATAGAATCGGAAGAAATTGACGCACAAATATGAGAATGCCATCAGCGTCCGCTGCCCATCCTTCGGCCATCTTCTTATCTTCTGTCGCCATTTCGAGATACATGGAGAAAATAGGCCCTGACCCGTCGAGAAAGTTAGATGTTCCCCGTAGACCTTGAGTTGGCGCCGACTGGGGTGGATACGGGCGGCCACCTACTATGGCAGCAGCGGGTGAAAATGGTAAGGATGTGCAAGTGGGAGTAAGGTAGTACCTCTGCCCGGGCCTATGACTTGTTCCACGCAGTTGCAGTGAACACGACCGTAACGATCACAAGCGTTCAACAAAGTCTCGCAAAAACGGATACCGTCGCAATATCAACAATTATCTTCTGAGAACTCAGGTGGGTGCATTTAGTTTTATTCTGCGTCTAATTAATTGCGCCGACCTCGTGTTGAGACGTTACCAATTAAAGTGTAATGTCTCGTGGGATATGATTGAGTCATTCCCTTCCTTATACGGTATCTGACCCTTATGGTTATGGACTTCCGGACTTGTACGGACCGGTTATTGTTTATCTTTATTTTGTAGTTCCTTATTAGGTTCTCCTTGTTTTTATTGTTAAGATACCGGACTCATCCGCTTTAGGCGGTTTTATTGTTCTCTGCCCTCCAATGGCATTTCTCCCTCTGGCGCACAGACCAGGTGTATTTTGTTTGGATCACCCAGTGCACACAGACCATTATTAGCTAAGCGTCCTGTATATAAGGACTGCTGTTTTCGCCTTCACACTTCAGAGTCCCTTCTACCTCTGAAGTGTAAGTCCCTTTACTACTAAGCCTCTCTACCTTACGCTGACACTAGTATAGTACTTGCTTGTCTTTAGGTGTGTAGCGCTGCTATTAGAGTCCCTTCTACCTCTGAAGTTACTTGCTTGTCTTTAGCCGCTCTTGCTTTATCTCGCTGTTAGTGCTGCCAGCTCAACAGGTTATGGGCCCTGGACGCTCATACTAACAGCTGTGTTCCAGATCTACCTCGTGTCACTTGCTCTCTCTGCATCCACACTCTTGTTGCCTTATCTCCCACTCAGTGAGCATCCTCTATCCTCTTTCCCCGACACACTCCTTTCTTGTCCACTGGCATTATTTCAATGTCGTGCCAATTCTGGCTAGCCTTCTTATGAAGGTTCTCGCAAAAGGCGCTAGGGAGCTGTTAAGTCAGCAGACGCGACCTTAAGTTCCCCTGTGCGCATTTCCTCACTACTTATTTTCTGCCTCCCGGTTTTCGTCCGGATTTATTAGGCCAATAGGGGAAGACCCTTGCGGCTATAGGCCACCTTAATGGTTGGGAGATACTCGGTTAATACCTGGGTCTCTTTAAGGGGTGTGAAGGCCTGGTTAATAGTCAAACCCAGAAGTCCTTCCCTCTGATACAACTAGGGGTCGCTACTATAAGTAAAAGTACTATACATCAGTGCTAAGACCCTTAATGGTCTGGTCTAGAGACTCCACAGACGGCAATTGGAAATGATGTTGGAGTCGATCCTCATCTTTCCTCTTGGAACTCGCTGTTGGCTCATCTCTAGGGCACTGCCCCTCTTAGGGCTACCAGTGAACCTGAGTAGCCCCTGAGGACTGCCTAAAGGTTAGGACACGTTCTCCGGGAAACCCTTCGCCGGGAAGTACCCCAGACGTGACTCTGCTTGACCCTGACTAAAGCTATCACTAAGACTGCTTGCCCTTCTAAGCAAGGTCCATGTGGTAACAGGCTAGTCCTAAGAAGGGGTTTAGTTTACACTACCTAGTACTTTTTACAAGTTGGTACTCCAAAGTCGCACACCTGGGGCGTGACACCTTGAGTGTTACGGAGTATAGCGCTCTTATGGCTGGACCGCTACCTTTCCTACCAAGATCTGGACTGGTTCTGACTGCTCCTCGGAACCAGATTTTAACACTCAAACATCTCAAATGGCTCAATTCACCCTTGTCTTCCCTCCCTCCGTTCAGCTCGCCAAGTTGGACGGGACTAACTGGCAGTCCTGGGCACAAACATTTACTTCGCTCATGTTGATGAACGGTTGCTCCAGGCACCTCACACATGACAACCCCGGGGCCATCCCCCAACATCCTGCCCCGGCTGCAGGTGTTGCTGGTCCCACGGGGCCCACTGACGCAGGACTTGCCATGATAGCCTTGTGGCAAAAACAAGAGGAGGTCATCATTGGCCTCTTATATCTGTCTGTCACAACGGAGGTCTTATCTGGGATAACTTCCCAAATCCTCTTCCCAACTGTCCACGACAAGTTTGAACAGTTGGAAGCCTTGTATGGTGCGGTTGGCTCAATGGCCACCTTCAATTTATGGGTTGGCTTGGTGAATACCAAGCTGCAGGAAGGGCATCCCTTCCTCCCTCAGCTCCAAAAAATGCTGGACCTGAGGAACACCCTCCAGGAGAATGGGATGGCGGTCTCAGACATGCAAATGTCTTTTATACTTCTAGACGCCCTCCCACCTTCCTACTCCACTATCGCCGGCACCATACTGGCCACTGGCCCCCCTGCCAATCTACTTCCTCAGGACCTGATCAATAGGTTCATCAATGAGGAATCACGACTCTCCGGTCCCTCCGCCACCCTTAACAAGGTGGCCCCTGTCAACCGGGCCTCTGGTTCGTGCCCTCCAAAGGCGCAATCATCGCCCAATTCCGGCAGTTCCACTTCGGCGGATATTATCTGCCATTACTGTCACAAGCCCGGCCATAAAAAGCCGGACTGTTTTAAATTAAAAAGGGACCAGGAGAACGCCAAGAAGGGGAAGGCTGGGCAGCTGAGGAAAGCTGCCCAAAATCTCATTGTCGCCGCGCCGGAGGCTATTCCGGCAGATAGATTAAACTCTACCATACCAGTACAAAAGAGCCGACTATTTACAATAGTTAATGGCTCTGGCAAAATAGAGGAGGTGCATGAAGCACCTCAGGTTTCCCTTTACATGATGCGTGATAAAACCGCGCATATAGAGTCAAGATGGATGATGGACAGTGGAGCATCAACACACTTTACACCCTACATTGAAGACTACGATACCTACACACCACACGAAGGCATCGAAGTTCTGCTAGGAGATAGCTCTCTTCTAAAGAGCGTTGGAACGGGTACCATAACTATCCGAACCAACAGAGGCTATGACCTCAAAATCTCCAATGTGTTGCACCTCCCAAATACGCATTCGCGTATCCTCTCCACAAGCGCCCTAACAGACAAGGGCGCCTTAGTTTCATTTGACTCTACCTCCTTCTCTATCAGATACAAAGGGGAAACCATAGCGGAAGGACACAAGGCTGCCAATTTATATTGGCTTGACAGTCATAAACTAAATACTGTCAAAGCACCTGCATCTGCTAGCCTTGATGTTTGGCATAAGCGCATGGGACATATGTCCAAAGAAGCGCTGAAGACGCATGCTCCCGAGGCTGTTAAAGGCCTCGTTATAAACAATGAACCAGAGGAGGCAGGACCTTGCCATGGCTGTGAACTTGGCAAATCCACCCGCCTTCCTTTCCCTGCCTCCATGAAGCGTGCCGAGGATCACCTCGAGATCGTCCATAGTGACCTTGTTGGACCCCTTCAGAGTAATTCCATTCAGGGGAACAAATACTTTGCCACCTTCATAGATGACTTCTCAAAAGCAGCAGTCGTCATCTTCATGAAGTCAAAAGATCAGTTTAAGGACGCCTTTCTACACTATAAGGCGTGGGCTGAAAAACAACTCAACAAGCCCATTAAATCCTTACATTCTGATCGAGGTGGCGAGTATGTCAATCACGATCTAAAGCACATACTTCTGGAAGCGGGCATTGAGCATCGTCTCACTATGCCATATTCTCCACAACAGAATGGGAGAGCCGAGCGTTTCAACCGTACGGTTATGGAAAAAGGCACCAGCATGCTTCATCATGCGGGCCTTAGCCTTGGCTTCTGGGAACAAGCAGTTGAGACTGCTGTGCATATCTATAATCGCACTCCCACTCGTTCTAATAAGTGGAAAACTCCGCTGGAGCTCTGGAATGGTACGGTTCCGGACGTCTCTTACTTTAGAGTATTCGGCTGCAAAGCCTACTATCACGTACCAGAACACAACCGGCAAAAATTAGATCCTAAAGCAAAGGAGGCCGTGTTTGTGGGCTATGAAGCTCTTTCCAAGGGCTACAAACTATGGGACAGACATAGCCGACGCTTCGTCTCTTCTCGAGATGTTACGTTTGACGAAAGCGTCTTCCCGTCCCGTGGTGACCTGATCCCTCACCAGTACACCTCACCAGTGCCGGAACAGGAGGTATTTGACTCCACCAGCGGAAATATTTATATAAGAGTGCTTGATCAGCCTCTACCAGCTGTTGCCACAGCACCTCAGGCGCCGCCAGTCAATATGGCCCCGCCTACTATACAGGTGCCGGAGGAAGCCCCTCCGCAGGAACAACAGCCTAGCACCCCACCCAGCACTCACCCCGCTCCAGAAGATCAGACTATATATCAGACCCCGCCCTCTGCACCCCCTACAACTACCCCTCCTCGTCCTTCGCGCTCTAGGCGCAACTGGCCACCCATGGTGACCCAGCCGATACCTGCCCCTAACTTCAATAGGGATATCAGTCCTCCTACTGAGACTCCTAGGAGTCCCAGGACTGAGCAGGTGTCTTCGCCTCCTTGCCCTAGGCGAAGCACAAGGACGAGGCGTCAGAATCCTCGCTACTACAATGAGGACAATGACGAGTTTGTACAAGGAAGCAGTAGGCTTACGATGATGGACTTGCTGAATGTGGCAGAGGCCCCTGGCTATAGGGATCCTCAGACCTTCAGGCAAGCCATGGAGTCTGAATACGCCGACCAGTGGCAAGAGGCATGCCAATATGAACTGGATGCCTTGGATAAGCTACAGGTCTGGCGGCTGGAACCCCTTCCTGCTGGAAGGAAGGTGGTGAAATGCAAGTGGGTCTTTAAGAAGAAAGCGGATGGACGCTTTCGTGCTAGGCTAGTGGCAAAAGGGTTCACCCAACTAGAGGGGGTGGACTTTGACGAAACCTTCAGTCCAGTCGCCCGATTTGAGTCCTTAAGACTACTATTGGCGTTAGCCACTCTGGAGGATTGGGAGATCCACCAGATGGACGTCAAATCGGCCTTCCTTCATGGAGAACTGTACGAGGAAATCTATATGGAGCAACCCGTAGGTTTCGTCATGGCTGGCCAAGAACACTTGGTGTGCCGGCTTCAGAAAGCCCTTTACGGTCTGAAGCAGGCTTCCCGCGCATGGAATCTACAGTTCCATGGAGTTCTTAGTGAACTCGGCTTCACGCGGACGTACTCTGATGCAGGAGTATATGTGTATCATCTCCAAGAGGGGGGTGATGTACTTTTCGTCATCTTATATGTAGATGATATCACCATACTGGGCAACTCATTAGATAAGATCAATGATCTGAAGGCATCTCTATCAAGTCGATATGAGATGACCGATCTGGGAGAGATTGAGTCATACCTCGGTGTTAACATCACCAGAGATCGTGCTAACCGCACTATGACCATCAACCAGTCAGATTACATCTCTGATGTAGTTGAAAGGTTTGGAATGAGGGACTCCAACCCAGTATATACCCCTCTTCCCTCTGGCGCGGAGGCTCACTTGATCAAATATGAAGATCAAGCCTCTACTTCTGAGATTAAGAAGTATCAACAGATAATTGGGTCTCTGCTATATGCGCAGATTGGAAGCAGACCTGATATCTCTTTCGCTGTTGCGCGCCTCAGCCAATTCGCTTCCAATCCCTCTCAGCAGCATTTGCGTCTTGCCAAATACGTGTTAGCATACCTTAATACCACAAAGGACTACGCGTTGCGGTACTCTGGAGGGAATGGTGGAGAAGGCCTTCATGGCTACTGCGACTCTTCCTGGGGTGACCAGGAAGATCGCCACTCCACCACTGGCTACGTTTACCTACTTGCGAATGGTGCCATCTCATGGTGCACCAGAAAGCAAAAGACGGTAGCCCAGTCCACCACAGAAGCTGAGTATATGAGCCTCGCTGAGGCTGCAAACCAAGCTCAGTGGTATAGGACGTTCTTAGAGGAACTGGGGTATGAGGTCTCCTCCCCCATACCTCTTCACTGTGACAATAAGGGCGCTGTAGACTTAGCCCTGAATCCAGTCACAGGGAGACGGTCCAAACACATCCCCATCAAACACCACGCAGTCAGGGAGTATGTAGAAAACAAGGTGATACACCTGATACGTACTCCAACGAAGGACATGGTAGCAGACGGACTTACTAAGTCTCTACCAAGGGAAACCTTCGAGAAGCTGGTTAATGATGTTGGGTTGGTGTAATGGAGAAAAGTGTGGATAGGATCCACATCTATCAGAAATTCGGGTTGATGGACCTTTTATAAGGTTGTCGATGAAGTGTCAAGGCAGAATAAGATTCGCTCTTATCTCTGCAGAAGAGAGTCCTTTCTCTCTGTATTATATGGAGTTGTACCCTGCACTTCAAAAAGTTGTCCTTTATGACAAATGAAGTAAAGGTGTTCAAGGGACTTCAATCCCGAACTCCTAGACTCTTGCACAGTTCTTATGTTGAGAACTTGCAAAAGGACTTTCACACAAATTCTCATGTTGAGAACTTGTTGAAACTTGACACACGCTCTCATCACCATCTACCACCTATTCTTATCTCCAGAATGGACTGCCTCTATCATGGAGGGATGTTGAGACGTTACCAATTAAAGTGTAATGTCTCGTGGGATATGATTGAGTCATTCCCTTCCTTATACGGTATCTGACCCTTATGGTTATGGACTTCCGGACTTGTACGGACCGGTTATTGTTTATCTTTATTTTGTAGTTCCTTATTAGGTTCTCCTTGTTTTTATTGTTAAGATACCGGACTCATCCGCTTTAGGCGGTTTTATTGTTCTCTGCCCTCCAATGGCATTTCTCCCTCTGGCGCACAGACCAGGTGTATTTTGTTTGGATCACCCAGTGCGCACAGACCATTATTAGCTAAGCGTCCTGTATATAAGGACTGCTGTTTTCGCCTTCACACTTCAGAGTCCCTTCTACCTCTGAAGTGTAAGTCCCTTTACTACTAAGCCTCTCTACCTTACGCTGACACTAGTATAGTACTTGCTTGTCTTTAGGTGTGTAGCGCTGCTATTAGAGTCCCTTCTACCTCTGAAGTTACTTGCTTGTCTTTAGCCGCTCTTGCTTTATCTCGCTGTTAGTGCTGCCAGCTCAACACCTCGCACACGCCTCGCTGAGTCGACCAGAACCGGAACATGCACCTTTGGTCCAATTGATTCTGCAGAAGCTCGTCAAAGAGGGTCAGGCACCTCTATCTGGTGATAATGCGCGGTGAATAGCTGTCCCTCTTGTCGTATTTGGAGATAAGAAGAGACTATACCTAAGAGAGGGTACTGACTGCAGTGCGTGCATCAGTGTTTTCCTTCTTCCCCTCGACGAATCCGTTGCACTAACGTCTTGCAACAGGGATTGACGCTCATTAACATGCTCCTGGACCTTGCCAGCATAAACCATAGGTTTCACGTACTGAAGATCTCCCCTCCTGCCTTAATCTCGAGAAATGGCTGGAGAGGGTGTTGAGACGTCACCAAATTGAAGTGTGATGTCTCGTGGGATATGATTGAGTCATTCCCTTCCTTATACGGTATCTGACCCTTATGGTTAGATTATGGACTTCCGGACTTGTACGGACCGGTTATTGTTTATCTTTATTTTGTAGTTCCTTATTAGGTTCTCCTTGTTCTTATTATTAAGATACCGATCACATCCGCATTAGGCGGTTTTATTGTTCTCTGCCCTCCAATGGCATTTCTCCCTCTGGCGCACAGACCAGGTGCATTTTGTTTGAGTCACCAGTGCGCACAGACCATTATTAGCTAAGCGTCCTGTATATAAGGTCTGCTGTTTTCGCCCTCACACTTCAGAGTTTCCTTCACCTCTGAAGTGTAAGTCCCTTTCTACTACTAAGCCTCTCTACCTTACGCTGACACTGTATTAGTTACTTTTGTGTCTTAGGTATGTAGCGCTGCTATAGAGTTTCCTTCACCTCTGAAGTTTACTTTTGTGTCTTAGCATCTTGCTGTCTCTTTACTCGCTGTTAGTGCTGCCAGCTCAACAGAGGGAGGCTACGCCCTCAGGTGAGTGCTCGTTCAGAGCGCCTTGGAGGCAGCTGTACGCCCATCGCCTCTTTCTTCTTCGCCTGGCCTGCTGACACGCCTCATTCTCCGTGCAGAAACACGGCATACCACTACAAACTTGTGCACTTCTGCTCGCTAGAATCCGCGATGGTCCTCGCGCTCGACGCAATCGCTACGGCCCTATCATTTTCGACTTCGACTTCGACCCGCTTTTCCAGCTCGACACGGTCCTCGCTGCGCAAGCGTCATTGCTCTTCGGGTGCTGTTTCGAAACTCGGTACCGGTGAAGGACCCCCCATGGAGCTTGTACGATGGTTCGAGTCGACGGTGGTTTTGGCATGTCGCATTTCCTACTCTAGCTCGAAGTTATATTTATCCACACTATTCGTATCTCGTAAGTATAGCGTGATATAGCAAGAGAAAATCACGAGACAAGAGCACAGTGGTGGTGATATTGAGAGCCCAACATGAATGCATACTCTACGAGAGGTCCGTTACACGATATCATACTGGCCGTATGACGGGTCCGGAGGGTGACCCCTTGTATTCTCGGTACCAAGAGAGCGCCATGAAGGAGCTGCAATGGCTACGTCAGTAACTGGAAACGTTGACGGTGGCTGTGATGGAAGATATGGGGCGGCAATAATATTATCCCGAATCGACGGAGGGGGGTCAAGAGCGTCCTTATCCTTAGGCAATGTAGCCTTCACACTACCCTCTTCCTCAGCAGCGTCGAGATTAGGTACAGAAGACAGCCGTGAGCGAGATGGGTTGGGAGCGGTGGGAGTTAGCGGCAACGAATCAGATTCTGGCGAAGATGCGTGGTCAGGTATAGTCACGGGAGAGTCTAAGGATGGCTGCGGACCTGTTGGGAGTACACTGTTAATATCTGAAGGGGGAGAAGGTAGCGATGGTGCTTCCAGAACATCGGAAGAAGTGCAGTGACCTGCGAGGTGTTCAACGGCACAAGGTGGGGAGGGTGAGGCAATTGAAGTAGGAGGGGCGGATGGGGAGGTCCCGGAAGTGGGGTGGGGCATAGTTATACCTAAGGTGACAACTTCCCGTATTGCACCAGTACTGACGGTGACTGGATCCGGTGGGGTAACAGGCATATGGAGGCCTTTAGTGGTTTTCTGGTGTTCATAATGGAAGTTGTCAAGCGGTACCACATCTGTGAGGCTCTCATCGACATATCGTGGGACGGGTAAAGACGAGAAAAACGCATCGGGACTGGTAAGGGAAGCAGGGACCAGCGCAGTGTTATCACTCAAGACAGTTTGAGCGAAGGTTGTGGAGGCAGAGTCGTCGTGGATGTGCGGTGCCAAATTTGGATGATGGCCATGAGGCGAGGTGGGCACAGACAAGGACGGGACTTCGGGACTGACAATGGAAGCAGGGATCCGCAACGCGACGCGAGAAAATGGCGTGCCGGTAGAGGTATCGTGGATATGAGGTGTCGAGTCCGGACGATGGCCGGTGACGTTGCACAAGGGATATGAGGACGGGTCCAACAGATCCGTACCTATTGGTGCAGAGCCAGTCTCCTGATGTAGTGCGATATAGACGTTTCGAATCGGTCTGAGGATAAGCCGCGCCACCAGCCGACTGTCGTCACTCCGCGCTTGGTTCCAGAGAGCACAGAACTCGTGCTGCAGTTCAGGTAATGTATCTTGCACATTGAATTTCGACGCTGCTTCTAGAATATCTGAGAACTCGTTATCGGGCCAGCGCCAGTCCCATAAGTGGAGAAATTGCTGGCGAATGATGTGAATCAAGATGGCGAGCGACACGCTGTCACTGTGTGTGGCGTACTCTCGGAGGACGGGTTCTTGGACGCCCAGTTCATCACAGGCGAGAATAAACCAAGAGTCATCGCGCCTTTGTGCCGTTGCAACAGTCCTGCAAACCGCAACCACCAAATCAGTATTATTCCGCCTGTAATTTCCCCATCCACTCATAATCTGCACAAGTCTGGCGGTCATTGGACTGGTATATCGATATCTGGTCCAAATCCTGTCAAAGACACCAGATACCCCGGGAATGTGTGCTGGATCGAAGGCTTTAGCGCAGATGATAGCCCTCCGATCTTTGATAGGCTCGGGTAGCAAATCGGATGAGAAAGTAACATCCAAAAAACCCATTAATGTCGTCGAAAGTTTCTCCTTTTTCTCTTCAGTGAGACCGGGCAGAGGATCATCGACGACTTTCGAGTTGCGGAAGCCAGGTAAGCCTGAAAAGAAGCGCTCCAGTTCGTGATCTTCATCCAAACTGTCAAACGTCCACAGAAATGCGCGAGTGTCAATCTCCGGTGGTGATTTCAGAGCAGTTTCCTCAGCTGTCTTGAGCATGCCTTGCAAGAGCATCTTGTGATAACTGATCTTCCGGCCTCTATAGCGAATGCAGGCATCGTAATGAAAATAAACCGACCAAGTTAACCACTCAAGGACCTGAAATGTGACAAATGATATCCCGGTTACCATGTGCCACGCCGGCAATGAGAGTGGGGTGTGGTATGGACTGTCATGATGAGAGATCGGGACGAGCGTGATAGACCCGTACAGAGAAATGCAAACGCCGATCCATGGTACCACCGACTTAAAAATAGTCAGATTAACGTTCCACAGGAATACAGAGACGCCGGCAAAAAACAGGAACAGGGAAACATGCAGCAGTGTTGGCAGTGCTTCAACCGCCCACGGGAGGAGAAATTTCTCGACACCCTCGAAAAAGAACGCACGGATCCGAGCTCGCTTGTGTTGTCCATACCGTGGCTGAGTGACCTTCAGGTATCTGCGTGCCCACTGCTGAAGCAACGTCGCGAGTAGAGCACAACTAATACTGATGACCAAGCTCAAGAACAAAAATGCGTTCACCCAAATGGCATAGTTTGGTGGAAAAAATGGGGGTGGGGAAGCAGGGAGGGGACTCGAAATGGCAGATCCATTTGGGTTGGCGAGAGTCTGATAGATATTTGCGAGGTAGAAGTTGGAAGTGTCCTGTGGGTTTGGTCGAATGTCCTGAACGGACACTGAGATCAATGACGCGACAGAAGCAGAGAATAAACCGGTCTATGGGAGATGAGTGATGGGCATGTGAAGCAGTGCAGATAATAGGGAGGCAGTGACACACAAAGATGAGAATACCATCGGCGTCCGCTTTCCATCCTTCGACCATCTTCTTGTCTTCTTCTGTCGCCATTTCGAGATACATGGAGAAAATAGGCCCTGAACCATCAACGAAGTTAGAAGTTTCCAGTGGTTCCTGAATTGGCGCCGACTGGGGTGGATATGGGTGGTCACCTACGGGGGTAGCGGTGGCGGGTGAGTATGGTGATGATAGAGATAAGTGGGACTCGGAGCAAGTTACCTCTGCCTGGGCCTATATCTGCCCCAGTTACATTTACACCCTCGAGAGCTCTGGACATTGTAGATTATGGAGAGTAAGATCGGGGGTGGAATGCGTTGAGAGTGACTGCTCTTCACCTGTACAGCACTGTAACCCGCCATGAGGGCACCATGAGGTGACGGGAATGGCCGAACACCGCCCCAGAACTGGCAATCACTCTCACTCTGAAAACGACATCCTACCTCATTGACGCCACCCGCTGCCAGACGTCATTCTTTCCATCACCTCAACCTCAGTTCTCATCCGTCTTCTACAACAAACAAAAAATCGGATGAGGGTTCAACAACCCTCCACTCCCAACTGACTTATCTTATCGCGAATCCTTGGTACCCTAAGCCCCATTTGCCCACTACCACAACTCACAAAAACGCGTGCCACCACCCGACCATCTTTAATGAGCATCCGTGACTCCCCGCACTGTGCACGCCCTTCTCCTCATGATCCTTTCTCTCGTCGCCCTCAGCCTCTTCTTCTCGGCAACTTTGTTTGGAATTGGGACGCTCTACTACTGGAGCCAATACAGCTTTTGTATGGCCTTGCTCGCCGTACGTCTACAAGGAGACGCGATACATGGCGACACCGAAGCCACGCAAGGGGCAAGTCGAGAAGCGTGGCCTGAGTACGGAGATCAGGTGTGAGTATAGAACAGTACTCATGTTTGTTTTGGCCTGCTTATGTTCGGGCACACGCCTTCCTTTGAGGCACAGTTGGGGAGAACTGTAGGTGTGGTATAGTGGTGTTGGGCGCTGGCTTACACGACGTGCCCTCATTCCTATTCCTGCCAAAAACATAAAAGCTTCACACAGGGACACAAGGATCCACGTTATGTGGTCCCGGGAAGACAGAAAGAGAGCACCTGACTCCAATGCCAGGTCCGCTGACCACTAGGCTTGCACCAACGCCGCACGCTCCACTTTACATGCTGTCCAATCTCCGGCGCACGTTAAGAAATCCACCAAATCCACCGCCTTCAGGTCATGGACCGAGGACTGGGAGGAACGTCTATCATCCACCACCAAACCCATCCCCCATGCCTACGGCCACTCCATCGATTTCACCCACCCACCTGACGGCAGGATTCATCCCTTATGGTCGGCTGCCATACCCCCCAAAATGCCCAGTGGTGATTACGTCAACATCCCCACTGTACAGCCATGCGACTCGCCACTCTACACTCCTTCACCTCCGACTACATCACCCGACACCGCCGTGATCCCCCTTGGGAAGCTAAATACTGCCCGTGCGGCTTCCCAGACCACTCCTTTTACCACCTCGCCTACAACTGTACGCTATGACTACCAACGGCGCTGCATGCTCGACGGCTACCACAACCGCACCCTCAACAACACCCGACCCCTCGACCTCTTCTGCGGGGACGATGGCCTGCCATACGAGTTTTGCCTATTCCTTCAACACAGAAACAGCGTCAAGGGCCCTACTGCATGGCAGCCTGGTAAACTCTTTCTACTAACCTCACCTTTAACCCTGTCTCGGACCCACCACCCTACTTACTGGCATCTGCATCTCGTAACTGGCTTCCTTGAAAGGTGCCTCTAGTTTGAGTTTTAAATTTTCTCTTACTATTTACATTTCGTGTTCACGTGGGGTCTTGGCCTTTACGTTACCAGTGTTTCATAAATCTTGCTTTGTAGGAAGTAGAGGACCGGCCTTGTACTACGTGCTTCACCGGAATAAAATTCTCCCAAAAAAAAAACATAAAAGCTTATTTGGCTGGCGTGATTCGATTTGGGGTCTCCCCACCACCGGAGGCTACATGATGTAAGGTCGCTGCCTGGTCTCTCACTGCTCTAGTGTTGACGTAATGCTTCCATGAAGGGACTTTTTTTATCTCCGTCCTTCTGGTGCCCACACTGTGTCAAGTGCTCAGCGACAGTGGTAACCATGCAGTGTGGAGCACATCGCGAAGCAAGAATAGTGCGACATCTACTCGCTTGGCGCATCTGACCTCATCTTCTGAGGCAAGGGGGCTGGTCGTAGGATGCACAGGTATCAACAGCGAGTCATCATTCGGGGCGGTGCCACTGAGGCATGCGCCATGTTGTGAAGTATGGGGTACACCTTTACCGTGGACAGCGTGTGCTCCCTTTAAAGTTAGACCAGTATATCCTGAGCTGACCGATGTGCACAATTTGGCCCTGAAATCAAAAACACGTTTGGTGACGAGCGAGCATGGGGAGCAACTAGTATTTCATGTACTACTTAACTTACCTGTGAGATGAAGTATGTAGTGACTACTGAGTGTTCTGAACGAACTGCTGGTATTGAGCGCACACTGTGGGCCTTATATACACAACAAGACGACTATAAATAAGTTATCTACAGTATCTAAAGCCCTAGGACCACTCAACTGAGCGCAGACACTGTCCGCGCTCTCGATACGTGCTGGCAAGGCCACAGCTCACTGCTGTGTCCGAGGCTGTGGCCCAGCGTTGTGGCGCTTGCCGATCACTCGGCTCACTGGCCACACACTGGCCACACGCTTCGCTCAACATCTGGCCTGAAGGAGCATGCGCATTTCTTCCCGTGGGTGCTGGGAAGTCGTAACTCATGGAACCGACAAGTTATGCATCTAAGTGGGTCGAAGATTAGACATTGCCGCAAGTAATAGGCTTCGACCCGATGGGAAGCGTAGATGGAATTAAGTGAATAAAAAACAGGAAACATGATTGAGACAGACACGGACGCAGACACAGATAGAGGTCGTTGACGCACTACTAGGGGCCAATACAACTCGTCTAACTACTTCCGTGGACGAAATTAGAAAGATCTAAGCGTGTTTCGTGTTCGCCAGCCACCCAAATATTACACAACCGATAAAGGCCTGTCCTATGCACTGGTGGGACCCACATTAAAGGTTCGTGCTTATCACCACAAATCCGTCCGTTGTTGTTTATCACAGACCGGTCCATAAAGTAAACCTGTGCGGTAGCTATCAGGATTTCTGTTGTAGCATTCAACAAAGGGATTGACTTATCTCCTGACAAGATAATCCGCTGGTCATCTGATAGGGATGCCACAGACCTGGTCGAGTCCGTCCCTTCAGAAAATGGGACTTCCCATCGTGGCTTTCCACACACTAATCATTCTATCAGCAGAGCCTGAGATGATCTGCTGACCATCTGGCGAGAACCCCACAGACAACACCGGTCCCGTGTGTCCAGAAAATGGGCATACCTCCATGCCTCCCGGTGTGGCGTTCCACACACGAATTTTTGCATCAGAAGAGCCTGAGATGATCTGCTGGACATTTGATGAAGATCCCACTGAGAAGACCGGTCCCGTGTTCCCAGAAAATGGGCCTGCCTGCGCGTCTCCAGCCGTGGTGTTCCACACACGGATTGTTCCATCTTGCGAGGCTGAGGCGATCCACGGGCCATCTGGCGAGAATCCCACAGACCACACTGGTCCAGTGTGCCCAGAAAATGGGCCTAGCTGTGCGTCTCCCGTCGTGGTGTTCCACACACACGAATTGTTCCATTTTCTGAGCCCGAGACGATCCGCTGGCCATCTGGCGAGAATCCCATGTGGGACTTGACCGGTCCTGTGTGCCCCCCAAAATGGGCCTGCCTCCGTGTCTCCCGTCGTGGCGTTCTACACATGAATTGTTGCACCGGAAGAGCATGAGACGATCTGTTGGCCGTCCAGCGAGAATCCCACAGACGTGACCGATCCCGCGTGCCCAGAAAATTGGACTGCCTCCACGTCTCCCATTTTGGCGTTCCACACACGAATTGTTCCATCGGAAGAGCCTGAGACGACCTGCTGGCAATCCAGCAAGAATCCCACACACAGACCAGACCGGTCCCGTGTGCCCAGACAAAGGGCCTGCCTCCGTGTCCCCCATTGTAGCGCCCCACACACACGAATTGTTCCACCGGAAGAGCCTGAGATGATCCGCTGGCCATCCAGCGAGAGTGCAATGCAATTGACTGGACCTCCAACATTTGAAATCACCATCTCCGATGACGGCCAATCAGACAATTGCCCACGTTCCATCCACAGGGCATGAGGAAATGAACTAGAATAACGCTTGGAAACAAGCGAATTCGTCGGTGCAAATGGTAGCGCAGAAACTCAGACATGTGGTGCACTCGCTGCCATCGCCATCCCAACATGCTGCACAAGCATAGAGGTGTCGTTGATGATCGACCTCAATCTCTCTAGCTCTGCTTGAGGAAGCTGCTGTCATCAGTGCTACTTAAGTAATTGTCCGTCCGCATGTTGTCGAATTAACAGTTATACTCACACCTTGACCAGTAGGCTAACCATACCCCTCAAAGCCAACAGTGCTGGCGGAAGCAAGAGTCATGACGATGTGACCCGAAGCTCTCAGAGGCCTTCTCTATCGGATTAGGAATTTCAAGGGGTTGGGCGTGCGTGTTTGCCCTCTCTTGACCCTCCCATCTCACTACCATCTTGCAGCAGAGATCTTTCAACCTTTTGTGCGCTCACCTATTCTCCAGAGACAGTTGCAACGTGCATCGCTCTCCAGTGCAGAGTCATGCGTAACGGCCTATCACTGCAAGCTCGTGCGCACCCAACCGCTAGACCCTGCGTCGCAGGCAACAATGTCTTTCGTGCACCGTGGCCCTGTCCGAACTAACCCATCTTTGACTTTGGCCGGCTCACTCTTCATGCAAGCGTGTTCGATGCAGTCCTCGTCGTGCAAGCTACTCCCTGCTCACGCACGCACCTCTGTATATCCCTATGTAGCGGGCTGCGCAACTTGAATGCCTTGGAACACTCGCATGTGGAAAATATTGGGGAATACGGATGTATCCGACTCAAGTCGAGAGGATCGTCAATGGTAACAGTGTCGACCCTGCGAGATCCCCAGCGCTGCTCTAGAAAAGAGACCCAAGCAGCCAGTATCGCAGACACTGCCAAAGCCGAGGAGATAGAGATGGCTTCCCGGATGTGCGCAGAGGCTTCCAGACTGCTACCAACCTGAGGTACGTTCATCAGCCCCGCAAACAGTCAATCGGTTAGGGCGGAGGTCGAGACTCCTCGCTCACAGTCTCTCACTTTACTCGGGTTTACACACTTTCTCCGCGGTGTTTGTACCTCATAATAGTATCAGTGTAGTGGTACTATATCGGTAACTCAACGGGAATATATGTCGTACACATCATAAGAGATTTAGGGGCACGTCAAACGATATCATACGGACAATGTGAAGGATGCGGATGATCTCCTAGTACACACAGTGTTGCGCTCCAGTAGCGAAGGACCCTCAATGGATACTTCGGAGTCAATAACCAATGGCAATGGCGAAGATTGAAGGTTGGAGATCGAGGTCCATAGCTGTTTGCGTGGATTGCGTGATATACAGAGGACTGTGTCAAGAGTGTCGTGTTCTTTGCGAGAACCTAGGTCTCAAGCTATCAGTCGTCCTTGGTAGTGGCACCCAGATTGGCTGCAGAGGTTGGCGGTGGAGGGTTTATGGGAGCAGTGGCAGCGATTAACAAGCGAGGAGATGGTGGGAAAGTCGGTGAGAGGCCAGATTGGGTCATGGGCAGGTGTGAAGACAGCGGCGCACCTGTAGGGAGAGTATTGTCGAGAAATGGATTAGAAAGCGCAGAAAATGGAAGGTCCGATGGATAGGAAGGCGCTAGGAGGTCAGCATTGTGTTGGTGGGAGACGGGCAGTGGATGGGGAGGTGAGGTGAGGTGAAGAGGAAAGGCGCATGTCGAAGTCGCAGAAGTAGGGGGAGGCATTGTCATACCAGGAGCGACGAATGCATCGGTGGTTGCTGGATCTGGGGAGGTGGCAAGAGTGCGGAGGCTCTCGGTGGCAGTCTGATGGGCTGGGTTGTCAAGCCGTGGCATATCCGCGAGGCAATCGACGACGCGAAGTGAGGCGGGTACGGACAAGGAAGGCACATCGGGGTTGGCAAGGGAGGCAGGGATCGGCACAGCGTTATCATCCAGAGCAGTGCGAGCAATGGTCACAGGGGAAGAGTTGTGATGAATATGGCTAGCGACGTTGCACAGTGGATATGAGGATAGGGTCCCACAGAACGTCCAATATGTCCGTGGAGTCAGAGGATCGTGTTGGCGCGGAATCGGTATCTTGATGCAGAGATATGTAAATCTTGCGAATCGGACTTGAGGATTCGGCGTGCCATCATCCGGCTGTTGGCATTCTGCGCTGCAAGAACGATTTGATTCCAGAGAGCACAGAAATCGTGCTGCAGTTCGGGTAACGTATCTTCCGCGTCGAATTCCGAAGCCTGCTTCTAGAATTTCTGAGAACTGGTACTCTGGCCAAGACCCTTCCTCGAAATGGTTAAATTGCTGGCGAGCGACATGAATTAAGATGGCAAAGTGACAGATTGTCACCGTGTGCGGCGTAGTTTCGGAGGATGGATTCTTGGAATGCCCAGTTCGTCGGAGGCGAGGATAAACCAAGAGTCAGCTGCGCATTTTCACTTTTGCAATGGTCATGCAAAACGCAGCTGCCAAATTAGTACTACTACTCTCGTGCTTGCCCCAACCATTCATAATCTGCACAATGTCGGCAGAAATGGAACTATTGTATTGATATCTGGATAAAATCTTGTTAAGAATACGAAATACCGGAATGTGTGCTGCATCGAGAGCCTTCGCGCAGATAATGGCCCTCCTGTCTCTGACGTACTCAGGTAGCAAATCGGATGAGAAAGTGACGTTCAACAACTCCATTAATGCCGTAGAAATCATCTCCTTTTGCTCTTCTGTGAGACCGGGCAGAGGGTCGACGACGACGTTCGAGTTGCGAAAGCCAGGTAAGCCTGAAAAGAAGCGTTCCAGTTCGTGGTCTTCGTCCAAAGTGCTCAACGTCCACAGAAATGCACGAGTGTCGATCTCTGAACGTGAATTCAAAGCAGTTTCCTCCGCCATCCTCTGCATTCCTTGCATAAGCAAGGAGCGACACATTTTCTCCAAGGATTCAAGGCGAATGTAGGCTCCAACAATGCGCCCAAGAACAAGGTGCCGAAGATAAAAGCGCAGAATATAACGGTACACAAAAGTTGTGATCCATCGAATGACCCGAAATGTGACAAATAGTGTCCCGGCAGCGATGTTCCATGCTAGCAATGAGAGCGGGGTGCGGTATGAGCTGTCATGACGAAAGATTGGGATGAACGTGATGCATCCGTACAGAGTAGTGCAAATTGCAATCCATGACACCACCGACTTGAAAATCGTCAGATCAACGTTCCATAGGAACACGGAAATGCCGGCAAAAAACAGGAACAGCGAGACGTGCAACAGTGTCGGTAGTGCTTCAACGGCCCACGGAAGGAGAAACTTGTCGACACCTTCAGCAAAGAATGCACGGATCCTCGCTCGCTTGTGTGGACTGTAACGTGGCTGGGTGACCTTGAGGTATCGTCGTGCCCACTGTTGAAGCAATGTCGCGAGAAGAGCACAACTGATACTAATGACCAAGCTCAAGGAACAAAAGCGTGTTCACCCAAACAGCATAATTTGGCGGAGTAAATGGAGGTGGGGAAGTAGGGAGGGAACTAGAAACATTGGATACAGGGTCGGCGAGAGTCCGATAGATATTCGCAAGGTAGAAGTTGGAAGTGTCCTGTGGGTTCGGTCGAATGTCCTGAATTGACACTGAGATCAACGATGCGACAACAGCAGAGAATAAACCAGTCTATGAGAGTTGAATCTGTGAGGGAGTGGATAGAATCGGAAGAAATTGACGCACAAATATGAGAATGCCATCAGCGTCCGCTGCCCATCCTTCGGCCATCTTCTTGTCTTCTTCTGTCGCCATTTCGAGATACATGGAGAAAATAGGCCCTGAACCATCGACAAAGGTAGATGTTCCCCGTGGTTCCTGAGTCACCGCGGACTGAGGTGGATACGAGTAGGTTGCCTAGGGGTGGCAGTGGCGGGTGAGAACGGTAACGATGGAGTAAAGCAGGAGAAGGGTAGTACCTCGGCCCAAGCCTATATCCGCCCCGGTCACATCGAAACTTTGGGACATTGAAGATTCCGGAGATAGTTGATTACGAAGAGTACAATGCGGGAGTGACGTTTGGTCGAAACGCGACCCGTTACGCGTTACGGGGTCTGCCAAATGCCAGCGCGTCAACGAGAGCGCTTCAACGAAAGTCCCAATACTGTTTGGTCTTGTTGTCGTCGTTTACATGTTTGCAACCGTCGCAATGTCAACATCCACAAAGGGAACTTGGGTGACTCAGGTGTGTGCATTTAATTCTGTTCTGTGTCTAATTCATGGACGGAGTACAGGTTGCCGAGCTCGCAGGGTGCACCTCGGTGAGAAGACCAGAACTGGAATGTGCACCTTCGGTTCAATCGATTCGGCAGAAGGTCAGTCACCTCTATCTGGTGGTGTCACACGACGAAGAGATGCCCCTTCTGTTGAATTTTGGGATATCAAGAGGCTATGCCTGAGAGGGCACCGACCGCGGTGCGTGCATAAGTTTTTTTCTTTTTCTTTTTTCCATCGACGCTTTCCTTGCACTACCGTCTTGCAATAGAGGTTGATGCTTCTTATTTGAGGATTCCTCAGGTTCTTATCCACGCACATATTAGACCTCTGGCCTACCTATTCTGCAGAAGCCTTATCTTTGCATCCGCGATTGCAGATTTCGTGCTCGAATACTGCATATACGCCCCTGCCTTCTTGCTCGTTCATTGAATAAATTAACACGTTTCCACAACGATATTCATTCCGTCCCCAGGTCGACAAGACGCTCCTAGACCTCACCCGCATAAACCATGAGTCGCATGTGCTGTAGATCTCCCTTCCCGCCTTAATGTCGAAAAGTAGCTGAATGAGAGGGAGACTACGCCCTCAGAGAAGAGTGCTCGTTTGGAGTGCCTTGTCGATACCTTTAGAAAATTGGGGCAGCCATATGTCCACCACCGCCTCTTTAATCTTCGCATAGCCTGCTAACGTGCCTTGCTCTCCATGCAGAGACATGGCCTACCACTTCAAACTCATGCACATCCGCTCGCTAGTACCCACATTGCAGGCGACGCCATGCTCGACCTGATCGCCACGTTCCTGTCCCACCCGACAATCTTAGACTTCGACTCGCCTTTCCAGCTTGACGCTGCCCTCTATGTGCAAACACAAACACCCTTCGAGCACATACCTCCAAGTGACGGGCTGGACGACCAGCACGCCTTGCGCCGCCCATACACGAATGTCACTGTGGAATAGTGACTATTTCTTCCTGGAGGTTGACCCCACATTGGTGTTGTCATAAATGAAAGTCTATCTGCGCTAGATTATAATGGCTGAAGCTCGCACAGCCTGCTCTCAGCAAGAGACCTAAGTAGCCGGTATTCGCAGATACTGTTGAAGCCGACAAGATAGAGATGGCTAACCCAGGTGCGCGCAGGGGCTTCCGTGTCACTTTCAGGTACGGTCCGAGACATCAACCCGGTCCGTCAAGGCAAGGGTTGAGACCCCTTGCTCACGTTTTCCTAGTCTACTCGAGTTTACAATCTCACGTTAAGTCCGTATATAGACAAGCCGAGTGCCGAATAGTATCAGTATAACAATATTGCCGACCAAACTAGAATATATGCCCTATCGCGTACATGCCTCTCAGACACGTCAAACCATATCATTGGCATACCGACAATGTCAAGGCAGAGGATGATCTCCTGTATGCTCAGTATTAGGTTCCTGCAGTGAATGATAGCGTCTTGGTCAATTACCAATGGCGATTACGGGGGTTGTAGTGGAGGATCTAGGGTGATCACAGTGTTCGCATGGATCGCGTGATTCGCCGAGCGGTCAAGAGCATCTTGTGCAAGTCTGGCTTCGGGCTAGCATCATTCTCAGCAGCAGCTCCCAGATCAGGTGGGGAGGTCTGCTCTAGAGAAGTAGCCGTAACAGTTATCAAGAGATGAGGTTCTGGGCAGGGAGTGAGTGGTCGGATCGAATGAGGGGCGACCATGAAGATAGAGGCGCACCCGTAGGAAGCATACTGTCGAGCACTGGATTGGAAGGAACTGAAGATAGAAGGTCTGGTGCATCGGAAAGCGTCAGGAAGTCTGAATTGTACTGGAGGGTAATGGAAATAGGTGGGGAGGTAGAGGGAAGAGGAGGAGCGGGCATTGTCCTACCTGAGGAAATGATGTTTCAAATTGCGCGAGTGGCGACTGGATCTGGTCAGGCAGCAACAATGCAATGGCCTTCGGTGGTTATCTGACGGAAGCTGTCAAGTGTTGGCACCTCTATGAGGCTTTCAGCAACGCGAAGTGGGGCGGATATGGATGAGGAAGACAGATCGAGATTGGGGGCCAGAGCAGCGTTGTCGGCGGTGGAAACAGAGTCGCCGGGGACGCGAGGAGTCGAATCCAAATGATGGCCAGGGACGTTGCACCGTGGATACGAAGTTGGATCATCCAGAATCGGGTGATAATCGATGGTGGACGGGGAGAATCGAGTTGGTGCAGAACCGGTGCCTCGGTGTAGAGCGATGTAAACGTTACGAATCCGCCCGAGGATATATGACGCGATCGCCTGATCGTCGTCGTTCTGCGCTTTGAGGACGATTTGATTCCATAGTGCACAGAATTCGCGCTGCAGTTCAGGCGATGTATCTTGTGGATCGAATTTGGAGATTGTTTCTAGAACACCTGTGAATAGATACGACGGCCAGGATGGATCTCGGAAAAGACTAAAGTGCTGGCGAGTGACGTAAATCAAGACTGAAAGCGACAGGCTGTCACCGTGTGCGGCGTAGTCTCGGAGGACTGATTCTAGGACGCTGAGTTCACCAGAGGTAAGAATAAACCAAGAGTCGTTGCGCCGTTGCGCCTTTGCAACAAGATAAGTGAGTATGGCTCGTACAACTACGGCAGTACCTTGGTTTCCACCCAGGCCATTATCGGTCCAGCCTCTCACGATACGGCCAAATTCGGAAGTACACAGTCCTTCGTGTTGATATATGATTTTATCGAGGATCCACTGATATTCGTAAGGAATGTCTGTCGGAGACATGGCCTTTGCGCAGCTGATAGCTCGCCGATTTTTGTCTGACTCGGGAAGCAAATCGGACGAGAATGTGCGGTTGAGTAATCCTAACGATTCTTCAAAAAGCCTGATTCTCTCTTGTTCGGTGAGACTGGGCAGAGGATCGTTGACCACTTGTGAGTTGCGGAAACCGGGTAAGCCCGAAAAGAAGCGCTCGAGTTCGTGGTCTTCATCCAGAGATTCAAACGTCCACACAAAGGCGCGAGTGTCGAATTCTGATGGTGAATTCAATGCAGTCACCTCGGCCGTCTTCAACATGCCCTGCGCAAACGATCTGTGAAAATGTATCTCCAAGTCCAGAAAACGATCGTAAGCTTTGTGACGAAGGTTAACCAAGGAAGCGAGCTTCTGGAGAGCTCGAAATGTGATACATGACGCCCCAGTAACAATGTACCATGCCGACGATGAAAGTGGGGTACAGTATGGGCTGTCATGACGAAAGAGTGGCATGAACGTGATGTATCCGTATAAAGTTGTGCAAATGCCGACCCATGATACCACCAGTTTGAAGATAGTGAAGTTGGCGTTGTATAGGAACACCACCAGGCCGGCAAAGAACAGGAAAAGGGAAGCATGTAGCAGCGTGGGCAATACTTCGACCGACCAGGGTAGGAAAAACTTCTCGACACCTTCAAAAAAGAATGTACGGATCCGTGCTCGCTTGTGGGGACTGTAACGTGGCTGAGTGACCTTGAGGTATTTTCTTGCCCACTGTTGTAGTAACGTCGCGAGTAGAGCGCAGGTAAGACTGATCGCCAAGCTCAAGAACCAAAGTGAATTCACCCAAACTGCATAATTCGGCGGGGAGAATTCGGGTGGGGAAGTAGGGAGGGAGCTCGAAGTATTGAATCGATTTGGGTCAGAAATCGTCTGATAGATATTTGCGAGGTAGAAGTTGGAGGTGTCTTGCGGGTTCTGTCGAATGTCTTGTATGGACACCGAGATCAACGATGCGACAGCAGCAGAGAATAAACCGGTCTATGACTTCGAGTTGATATGAGGCCTGGGATTGAAAGATAAGAGACGCACAAATATAAGGATCCCATCAGCGTCCGCTTTCCATCCTTCAACCATCTTCTTATCCTCTTCCTCCGCCATTTCCAGGTAAATCGAGAAAATCGGCCCAGAGCCATCAATAAATTTAGGTTCTCCCTGTGCTTCTTGCATTGGCCCCGACGGGGGAGGGTACGAGTAGCCACCTGTTGGTGCAGAGGCAGTTGAGAATGGCGAGAATATTAATAGAGTTATATAGTAAATGTACCTAGTTCCGCTTCAGGTGCGTCAGTGGCTTCGTAAATAGTATGTGACATAGAGGGGATGGTGATAGCGAGCCAGTGGGTCTAGCAATGAGTGGAAAAAATAAGAGAGTGAACGGAATCCAACGACGACACAATCCTATAGTTACTGTCCTTGGGGGCGGTGCACCATGGTTGTACTTGTTTGTGCGTTACTTTCCCCAGCTACGGAGTAACTTACTGAGTGCTCGCACTCGTGGAGTTTCAACAGATGAGTTGGATTGCTTAGAGAATAAGTTACGCTTATCAGCGAGTGGCGGGTCAAGGAAACATTGAGAACCGCTGTCACATTTCCCCGCTCTACTCTAGTTTTTACATATCTCACAATAGTGTTTGTAACGTGTCATAAGACGGCATGTACACAAAAGACAATAAAAAGTAATAAATGGCGTCAATTTGATGATATTGAGAACCCGACTGGAATATATATCATATCGCACACACAATTCTATGGGATTGGACCCATTAAACGATTTCATACCGGCAGTGTGAAGGGCGTGGCGGATGATAACCTGTAGGCTCAGCATTTGGTTCATGTAGCGAAGGAATTGCAACGGATAAGACCGAGTCAGTCACAGATAGCAGTGACTGGGAATGTGCTGGAAGGTCTAGGGTGGCCATGGCGATTACAAGGGATGGCCAAGAGTGGCCTGTTCCTTGCGCAAACCAGGCTTCGGGGTACCATCGTCCATGACCGACGTAGGCCCCAGAGGGGCACTAGGAGTAACTATCATCAAGTGACGGGGTTCTGGGAAAAATGATGAGAGGTCAGACAAAGTGGTGGTGAGCATGAGGACTGCGGCGCACCTGTAGGACGTATATGGCCGAGAACTGTATTAGAAGAGGCCGAAGATGAAAGGTTTGGTTCATCGGAAGGCATCAGGAGTTGTGTGTTGTGCTAGGGAGCAATGGCACGGCAGCGGTGGATGTCGAAGTTTCAGGAGTGGGGCGAGGTATTGTTATTCCTGTCCTGAGGTGACGATGTCTCCGTACTGCACCAGGAGTCGCCAAATTTGATGAGGTAATAGGAGTACGGATGCTTCCGATGATTGTCTGATGAGCGGAGTGGAAGTTATCAAGCGGTGGCACATCCGTGAGGCTTTCGACGACATGAAGTGGAGGTGCAGGTACAGACGAGGAAGGCAGACTGGCACTGGCAAGGGAAGGAGGGACCGGCACAACGCTATCGCGCAGGGCAGTACGAGTAAATGATGTGGAGGCAGAGTCATCATGGAAATGGCCAGCGACGTTACATACTGGGTAGGAGGACGGCTCCCTCAGAATGTCATCCTGATCGCCCGTGGAAGCAGAGAACCGTTTGGGGGCAGAATCAGTATCTTGGTGCAGAGCAACGTAAACGTTGCGAATCGGTCCCAAAGTACGGAACGCCATCCACCCGGTGTTGTCGTTCTGTACTTGGTGAACAATTTGGTTCCAGAGAGCACAGAAGTCGCGTTGCAGTTCAGGTGACGTATCTTGCACATCGAAGTTGGAGGCCGTTTCTAGGACTCTCGAGAACGCATACGACGGCCAGTACCGCTTCCAGTAATTGCGAAAGTGCTGGTGGGCGATGTGAATCAATATGGCTAATGATAGGCTGTCCCCATGTGCGGCGTAGTCTCGGAGGGCGGATTCCGGGACTCCTAGTTCGTTGGAGGCAAGGAGAAACCAAGAATCGTCGCGCCGTTGCACGCTCGCTAGAGTAAGGGATGCCGTAGCTTGGGCGAGCAAGGCGGTGCGTTGGTTTCCACTATTGCCCCAGCCTCTTACGATATGGCCAAATTCGGCAGTTTGTAACCCCTTATATCGGTTTTGGAACGCGGTTTGAAAGAGGATATCACCATATGCATTTGGAAATTCCGCTGGATCGAGGGCCTTCGCGCAGATGATGGCCCGACGGCTTTTGACAGGCTCGGGAAGCAAATCGGATGAGAAGGTGCGGTCAAGAAACCCTATCAATGTCTCAGAAAGCTTCTTTATTTCCTCTTCGGTGAGGCGTGGAAGAGGATCGTCGACCACTTTTGAGCTGCGGAAGTCGGGCAAGCCGGCAAAGAAGCGCTCCAGTTCGTGATCTTCGTCCAAACTGTCGAATGTCCACATGAAGGCACGGGTATCGATCTCCGATGGTACACTCAGTGCAGTTCCTTCGGCTATCTTGTCCATGCCCTGAAAGAAGGATTTGTGACATTGGTCTCTCGATCTCCGAAGGGCCACACGACGATGGAGACGCGATGAGCCGAATGACAGACGAAACTGAGAAACGACATATTTTGTCCCAATCCCAATTTGCCACACCAATATCGAGAGCGGGGTATAATACGGGCTGTCGTGATAAAAGATAGGCATGAACGTGACGCATCCATAGAGCGCCATGCAAACACCGATCCAGGACAGCGTCGATTTGAATATTGTGAGATTAACGTTGCAAAGGAACACAGCGAGACCGGAAAAGAACAGGAATAGGGAAACATGGAGCAGCGTAGGCAATGCCTCAACCACTAACGAAAAGAGATACTTCTCTACCCCTTCAAAAAAGAATGTACGGATGCGCGCTCGCTTATGTGAGCTGTAACGTGGCTGAGTGACCTTGAGATATCGTCGTGCCCATTGCTGTAGCAGAGTCGCGAGTAGAGCACAGGTAATATTGATGACCAAGCTCAAGAACCAGAGTCCGTTCACCCAAACGGCATAGTTCCGTGGAGAAAATGGGGGTGGAGAAGAAGGGAGGGAATTTGGAATGTTGGATTGATTTGGGTCGGCGAGAGTCTGATAGATATTTGCGAGGTAGAAGTTGGAGGTGTCTTGTGGGTTCGGTCGAATGTCCTGAATGGACACCGAGATCAACGACGCAACAGCTGCAGAGAATAGACCGGTCTATGATGGGTGAATCGATGTAAAGGACGGTATGGAAAGATAGAGGCGCACAAAGACAAGGATCCCTTCTGCATCTGCTTTCCAGCTTTCGGCCATATTCTTGTCTTCTTCCGTCACCCTTTCCAAATACATCGAGAAAATAGGCCTAGACCCATCGAAAAAGTTAGAAAGTGGTGCCGACTGGGGTGGGGTACTGGTCGTCGCCTATACACACGGTATGGTATATGAGAATGACAAAAAAAGAGAGAAAGTGGGGATCAGGTGGCTATACCTATTCCCACATCAGATAAGTTGATAGCCTCTTGACGAGACATTGAAGTACAGAGTACAGTGGGTGCCAGTGGTGGACGGCGTTTCGAGAGGGACCACACTATTAGGCTCGTGACCAGCCTGTATATGATAATGTATATCGCAGGTTTACCTATATACAGACGGTCACCGGTCTACCACACTATATCACGCATCACGCACGCGTTATGCGTGATCATGTAAAACCAACTTGAATCGAAAAAAAAAATCGACAGAAGCTTGTAGTGGAGGACGGTCAGACGATGACGTCCCCGCAAAATGTTGTCATATTTGAGAGCATTGGCCGTGATTTCATGCCTTCGATGCTCTCAAGGATGCTCTCGTCTCACTACTGACTATTCAAGACTCCAACATTTTTATCGTCTACCTCAGGCCATCTCTAGAAGAGGCTTGCGACCAAACTGTTGCCTATCGTCACCACGACCCTTGGTATGTTTGAGCTGGCGAGACAGTCCGACGCCCTAGTCAAGCACTTCAAGGCGACAGTTGTCACGCCCCTTACAGTGGTACAGTTTACTCCTGATTTGGTGGCGACGAGGCGCATCCATTTTGAGTCGATGGGCGTACGCAAGGATCTGCGAGAACTTGGTGGAACTCGAAGGGACCTGGTGGACGTCATGGGCTGATATCACGAACAGGAGCCTGCGAGGGAGCAGAGAATTGATCGGCACATCAACCCGATGTTGATGCAGCATCCTCCTCGCTGTGTCATGTTGCACTCGAACTTGCACATAGACGGCTTGAGTTTATACTCATATGCGTCTCTTAGCCCTCAATTAATAATCGATCATCTATGATGAACGTCTTCAACGCGCTCCCATGACAATCTGCGCTCCGTCTCTCGGTCTACAACTCGCGCTCCTAAATTGGGGCAGCAGTATGTCCTCTACCTCTCTCTACGTTTCACACTGCTGAAGCATCTAGTTCCCCATGCAGAGTTGCGGCCCACTGCAAGGTTGCGCATGTCCGACTGCTAGACCCCGCGATTAGAAGTGACACCGCTCGACGCAGTCACCACGGCGCTGTCCGACCCAGACTTTGACCGGGTCGCTCTTCAAGCTCGATGGTCCTTTTTACGCAGATGCACCTCTGAATACTCGTAAGTGACGGAGTGGACGATCTGCCCGCGTTGAAGTTGAAGCACTTGCACGTAGAAATCACTGGGGGGATACAGACGTTTCCGAGGCAAGATTCATGAACGGGTAAGCACAATCTCGACTCTGCGAGTTTACTCGATGCTGCCCTCGAAGGAGACACAAGCTGTCAGTATCTCAAACACCGTCGAAGCCTAGGAGATAGCGATGGTACCCAGACGCGCGCAGGGGCTTCCGCTTTACTACCAGGTACGCCGATCAGCCCGCAGTGGGTCAATCGGTCAAGGCGAAGGTTGAGACTCCTCGCTCACAGTTTTCCACTCTACTCGATTTCACACACTTTCTCCACAGTATTTGTACCTCAAAAATATGAACATATGTACTCAAGACGAGAAAATGGCACCGGTATGGTGATATCGACAACTCCACAAGAATATCTATCGCACACGTACATAGGAGATTAAGGGACGCATCAAACGATATCATACGGACGGTGTGATAAATGTGGAACATGATTTCCTGTACGCTCAGTATTAGGCCCCCGCAGCGAAGGACCCGCAATGGCTACGTCTGAGTCAGTAACCAATGCCATTGAGGTAGGAGATCTAGGGCCATAGTATTTGCGTTGATTTCGCAATGGTGGGTCATGAGCGTCACTTTCTTTGTGAGAACCCGGTTTCGGGCTACCATCATCCTCAGTAGTAGCACCCGGATTGGGTACCGGGGCCGGCCGTAGTCGGTTTCCGGGAGAAGTGGTAACTATTGACGAGCGATGAGATTCTGGGAAAGACAGTGAGAGGTCAGATTGGGGCCACAGGCGGGTGTGAAGACAGTAGCGCACCTGAAGGAAGAGTATTGTCGAAAACTGGGTTAGAAAGAGCCGAAAATTGAGGGATCGGAGGATCAGAAGGCACCAGGGGGTCAGCATTGTGCTGGAAGGCAACGGCAGTGGATGAGGAAGCGGAGGGAAGAGGAAAAGTGGACGCAGAAGCGGGGTGGAGTAATATTATACTAGGGGTGACAAATGCATCGGCGGTCGCTAGATCTGGTGAGGTGGAAGAAATGCGGAGGCTCTCGGTGGTTGTCGGATGGGAGTTGTCAAGTGGTGGCACATCCATAGAGCTTTCAACAACATGAAGTGGGGCCGGTACGGACGAGGAAGGCACATGGGCATTGGCAAGTGAAGTAGAGGACCGGCGCAGCGTTATCATCCAGGACAGTGCGAAGCAAAGGTCGCAGGAGCAGAGTCGTCATGAACATGGCCAGCGACTTTGCACAGTGGATATGAGGATGACTCAAACAGAATATTATTCCTATTGCCCGTGGAGGTGGAGAATCGTGTTGGCGCGGAATCGGTATCTTGATGCAGAGAGATGTAAATGCCAGCGGATCTGTCTGAGGATCCACGCTGCGATCGCCGGATTGTTGTCACGCTACGCTTTGAGAACCATTTGATTCCAGAAAGCACAGAACTCGTGCTGCAGATCGTGTGACGTATCTGGTATATTGAATTTTGACGCCACTTCTAGAACTTCCAAGAATTCGAACCCTGGCCATAGTCCTTCCCCTAAATGGTTAAATTGCTGGCGAGCGACGTGAATTAAGATGGAAAGTGATAGGCTGTCACCGCATGCGGCGTAGTTTCGGAGGATGGGTTCTTTGATGCCCAGTTCGTCGGAGGCAAGAGTAAACCAAGAGTCATCGTGCCTTTGCGCTCTTGCGATAATTGTGCAGACTACGGCCACCAAAGTAGGATTATTTCCCCATCTACTCATAATCTGCACAATTTCCATAGGACATCGGGCCACTATATTGGTATCTAGACAAAATCTTGTCAAAGATACGAAATGCCTCGGGAATGTGTGCCTGGATCGGAAGCCTTAGCACAGATGATGGCCCTCCGGTCTTTGACAGGCTCAGGTAGCAAATCTGACGAGAAAGTGACATCCAACAACCCCATCAATGCCATCGAAAGCTTCCATTTTTTCTCACTAGTGAGACTGGGCAGTGGGTCGTCGATGACTTTTGAGCTGCGGGAGCCAGGTAAACCGGAAAAGAAGCGCTCCAGTTCATCGTCTTTGTCCAAACTATCGAAGGTCCACATCAAGGCGCGAGCGTCAATCTTCGATGATAAGTCCAGGGCAGTTTTCTCAGCTGTCTTCTGCATGCCTTGCGAGAGAAATTTTCCATAGAACTCGTCCAAGGATTGAAAATGATAGTAGGCTTCTCCAGCAAAACGCATAAGAGAAAGGGGCCCAAAACAAAGGCATGGAAAACAAAAGAGCGTAGAAATGGTGAACGATCGAAGGAGCCGAAATGTGACAAATAGTACCCCAGCTACAATGTGCCACACCGGCAATGAGAGTGGGGTATGGTATGGGCTGTCACGACGAAAGATCGGGACGAATGCGATGCATCCGTACAAAGCAGTGCAAATCCCGACCCACGACACAGCCGACTTGAAAATCGTCAAATCGACATTCCACATAGGAACACAGAGATGCCAGCAAAAAACAGGAACAGGGAAACGTGCAAAAGTGTGGGCAGCGCTTCGACTGCCCATGGAAGGAGAGACTTGTCGACTGCCTTCGAAAAAGAATGCACGAATACGCACTCACTCAGTGTGGACTGTAACGTGGCTGGGTAACCTTGAGGTATCGTTGTGCCCACTGTTGAAGCAACGTCGCGAGTAGAGCACAGCTGATACTGATCGCCAAGCTCAAGAACAAAAGTTGATGCTCGACGACGACCAAGGGTCTTAATTCTCATATTGCGTAATTCCATAAGTCGTTATTGCGTTGCGCGGTAGAAAAAAGGGAGTCAACCTCGTGGAGACCTCCCCTAGTTGTACTGTAAACGGTGAGGGATTATCAACGACATTTGCATGGCGGATCACAGTAACGACGTAGCGTGCCGAACGCCGGACTCAAACGGATTCAGATGTGCAACCCTAACCCAACTGCTGACTGTCGCCTCTCTATGCATGCATGAACTCTGCTTTTGCTACTAGTTCCGAGAAGGATCTAGAGAAAGGCGTATTGAGGCTCGAGCTCAAGTGTTAAGTCGGGATGTGTGAAGCTCGGTCATTTACCCACGCAGACCTCCCACCCTTCGTTAGCTTTATTCGTTACACGGCCCATGTTTCTTACGTCGTTGGGCTGTCGAAGAACCTCCGCAGCGCCCACCAATCGTGCACTTTCGCACACGCCTGACTTTCACCTTCATGACCTATCCGAGGTGCCGACCCCATCTCTCATCCTCACCCCACGCCCTCAAACCTGCTCCGCACGGCTATATCACACACACACATATATATTATACACCGTGCGCAACCTGCCTTCAACCTAATCTCAATCCCGCTGCCCCGTGTTTGGTTTACGTCTGGCAGTACGCATACGCACCGACACGTGTTCTTGACCCGAGTCGAGTGCTGGGTCGTCGACGGCAAGCTTTCCCTCCTTCCCATTCCAAATATATTTGCCTTAGGCAATACGAACTCACCACCTGCCATGCTACAGGAACTCATATATGCGAGAAACTGCAATCTTGCACGTTCTGCTCGGTTCTTTTTTTTTTTTTTTTTGAATGAGTTTATATTCCGGGGCAGTACAAAGATGCAGAGCCGGTCTCAGAGCGCGAGTGCGACAATGAAGTAGGTAGATGGTGGTACGTACCCGGTAAAAGGGGGCCATTGCTGGATTGGGTCTTTGCCCTTCCCCCACCATCCCTAAAGATGTACCGTGGTAACAACTTAAGCAGATAAACCCGGGTTTTCCCCGGGATCCACCGACAGAGGATTTTGACCTCTCGAGCCAATGTGCAGTTTTCCTGACACACCGCTACGGCCCAGAGGTGTAACCTGGGTACCAATCCAGACCTCTTTCCCGTAGCCCAGCAGCCAGTTCTTCCCTGCCAAAGGGTGGATCCCCGTGATAACTGTCTGGGCTCTCTGTCTTGCAGGGCACGCTACCGGGGCTATTAACATGGCTCATTGGCCATCCCGGAGTTTGGTGTTACCCCTACTAACGTCCCTACTGGAGGGTTCCGGGGATCCCGGGGGCAGCCAGTCCAGTGGGAGGGGGGTAGCCTGTCCTTTCAGTCGGCTCGTTATCACCCTCACCCCCTCTTATCGACCCCTATCCCCTTTGGGCAGTACACCTGCAGGGGACCTTTTCAGGATTTGGGGAATGGCTCGGGAGTAGAGTATCCCCTTTTAGCTTAGAGGGGTCTCGTCTTCCTTCACCGACTTTAGACCCTCTGAGGGGTGGTCTAGCCGAGCCTTGCTTAAGGGCAGGGCGCCGTTCCCCTTTTAGGCAGGGTGATTGGTTTGAGTCATACGCTGATTGGCGGTCAGCTGCTCTCCCCTTTTCCTCCTATCCTAAGAAGATGCGTCTGGCTTCATCAGAGGCAAGCACCCCCTCAGCACAGTCGACCTTGGTAGGGCGTCACACTTATGCGACTGCAAACCCCCATTGCTTAGGGGGACCCTTCCACTTTCAGAGCGCCTCCCCTTACCCGTTTCATGGGGTTCGGATCATCGGCAGGGGCCTCGTCGCCCCCCATGACCACCCTACACCTACGGCTACTACACCCCCAAGCCCTACTCCCGCTCCCTTCCACACCCGGCTATCCACTCTCCTCCCGGCCAAGGTTACCCCGTGGTGTTCCTGACGTGGTCAGGTCTTACAGGCCCCCTGGGAATTCACTTCCCGCTTCTCACACTCCCCACCCTATGCCCCCCTCGCCTCAAAGAAGCACCCCTGTGATCGAGGGTGGCGCCTGGCATCCTCGAGGCCTCATCGTGTCCCTCCGCACAGCACGACTGGGTTTTTCCTTGGCCCCCCAGCCTATACCCTTTGCCTCATTGCAAGCGGCGTCGTCAAGCAGCAACTTTAAGACCCCTACTAAAGGGCCACCGAGCGTCGAGTGTGCGTCTGGCTTCATAGGAGTGGGGGCTCCTCAGCACAGGCGACTTGTGTGGGGCGTCGATTGACTGCAAACCTCTGGAGAGGACCCCTCACCATTAGACACAGTGACCCCTTCTAAAGAAATAGAAACGAGTAGGAATGATGATGGGGGCCCAAAAGCTGAGTGGGATGACCCCCGTTCTATGGGAGGGAAGGGAGACGACCACCCCCCAAGGGAGATGGTGGTGGTAAGAGGAAGAGAAGGGTCTGCATTCTGCTTGGTTCCGTGTTGCATCTTCACCGAGTCTGTTCTTGTAACTTGGGTAGTCACTCGACGGGTTCTGCTTTGGGTTCTGCCCACGCTGCCGCAGACCGACTTCCCATCTCTCTCAAAAGAGTTTCTACGTCTTCGCATTTATCATTTGCGTTACATAGACTCGCCGTACTATAGGTATCTTGTAAATATATATCAGAAATTCCAGAGGAAATTACCAGAGCGACAATATTGACAGATCCAAACCCTATTGGACGAAGAGATGCTTTACACAATACCATACTGGCCATGCGAAAGGTTCAGAGGATGATCTCCAGTATACTAGGCATCAAGAGAGCGCTGTGAAGGACCTGTGGTAGTTACATCAGTAGTTGGTTTCGGTGACGGTGAATGTGGTGGAGGATCTGGGGTGGCCATAATGTCGTCGAAGGTCGTCGAAGGAGGGTGAAAGGTATCCTTTCCCTCGTGTAAAGTAGAACTTGCGCCACCTTCTCCCTCAGCGACAGGACTCAAATCAGGGGCAGACGATAGCCGCGGACGATATTGGTCAGGAGATGCGGCCGACGAATGAGATTCTGGTAAAGATGCGTGATCAGACACGGTCACGGGAGAGTTCGATGGCAACAGCGGACCTGTAGGAAACATATCATCGAGAACCGGAACGGGAGAAGGTGACGATAGAGCGTCTGGAGCATCCGAAGAAGTGGCGTCCTTAACGTCAGTGACACCATTTGGATTGGTCCAGACCTCTGAGGTAGAAAGGGTGGACGCGAAAATGTCTGGGACGGAGAGAGGTATCGTTCCTGTCGAGGTGTTGGTGCTGTCTTGTATCACGCGAGTGGTGAGTGGATCCGGGGAGGTGACAGGAATCCGGGGGTCCTTGATGGTCGTCTGATGAGTATGGATTTGCCCTGGAATATGTGTATCGTCCTCGAGCGGTGGTACACCAAAGTTTTTGACCGCATGAGGCGAGGGAGGTACGGACGAGGAAGGCGCGGAAGGATTGGCAAGAGAAGCAGGGACCAGGGCAGAGCCATCATGCGGGTTAGTACGAGTAAATGACGCGGAGGCAGAGTCGTCGTGAATATGGCTAGCGACATTGCACATTGGATACGAGGGTGACAGAAGCAGGAGGTCATCTTGATCACCAGTTGAGGGGAAGAATCGCGTTGGGGCCGAGTCGGAGTCTTGATGCAGAGCGACGTAAGCGTTGCGAATCGGCCCCAAGATAAGGGACGCCATCCACCGATCGTCGTCGTTCTGCACTTTGAGAACGATTTGATTCCAAAGAGCGCAGAACTCGTGCCGTAGTTCAGGCGACGTTGTCTTGACATCGAGATTGGAAGCTGCTTCTAGGACGAATGAGATCTCAGATCGTGGCCAGAACGGTTTCTGATAATGGTTGAATTGCTGGCGGGTGATGTGAATCAAGACGACAAGGGACAGGCTGTCACCATTTGCGGCGTAATCTCGAAGTACAGATTCCGGAACGTCCAGTGCATTGGAGGCGAGAATGAACCACGAGTCATCACGCTGTTGAGCCCCTGCAACAATATTGGTAACGATAGCTTGCGAAACCAATGCGGTGCCTTCGTTTCCACCATTTCCCCAGCCGCTCATAATACAGCCAAATTTGCTCGTTTGCAGCCCTCTACACTTGACTCCGAACATGATACTGCCCATGACCTGCTGGTATTCGTAGGAAAACAATTGTGGATCAAGGGCCCTTGCGCAAATGATAGCTCGCCAATTTTTGACCGACTCGGGAAGCAAATCTGAGGAGAATGTGCGGTCAAACAACCCCACCAATGCCGTCGAAAGCTTCGTCTGTTGGTCCCAGGTGAGACTGGGTAAAGGATCGTGGATCACGTTCGAGCTTCGGAAGCCAGGTAAGCCGAAAAAGAAGCGCTCCAGTTCGTGGTCTTCATCCAAACTGTCGAACGTCCACATGAAGGCACGAGTGTCGATCTCCGATGGTGAATTCAGAGCAGTTTCCTCGGCCGTCGTCTGCATGCCCTGCGCAAGCAGTTTGCGATAAGTGACCTCTAAGGATCGAAAACGATCATAGGTGCCGAAACTAAAATAAGATGAGAAAGTGAGCCTCCGAAGAACCCGAAGTGTGATATATGATATTCCGGTAACGATGTGCCACGCCGGTAATGTGAGGGGTGTATTGTATGGGCTGTCATGGCGAAAGATAGGCGTGAATGTGATACATCCATAGATAACCGTGCAAACGCCAAACCACGACAGCACCAGTTTGAAGATGGTAAAATCGACGTTGCGTAGGAACACCACAAGGCCAGCGAAGAACAGGTACAGGGAAACATGTAGCAGCGCGGGCAGCGCATCGACCACCCACGGTAGGAGATACTTCTCGACCCCTTCAAAGAAGAATGTACGGATCCGTGCACGCTTGTGCGGACTGTAACGTGGCTGTGTGACCTTGAGATATCTTCGTACCCACTGTTGTAGCAAAGTGGCGAGCAGAGCACAGGTAACGCTAATCACCAAGCTCATGAACCAAAGCGAGTTCACCCAGACTGCATAGTTTGGTGGAGAGAATGCGGGTGGGGAAGGAGGGAGGGAGATATTCGGTCGATCCGGGTCAGCGATAGCCTGATAGATATTTGCGAGGTAGAAGTTGGAGGTATCCTGTGGGTTCGGTCGGATATCCTGAATGGACACTGTGATCAACGATGCAACAGCAGCAGAGAATAGACCGGTCTACGACCACTGAGTTGATGTAAAGCACGAGATTGGAAGATAGAGACACACAAATATAAGGATCCCGTCGGCATCCGCTTTCCAGTTTTCAACCATCTTCCGGTCTTCTTCCGTCGCCATTTCCAAATACATCGAGAAAATAGGCCCGGAGCCATCGACAAAGTTAGATACGCCATGTGATGTCTGTTGCGCGGACTGGGGTGGGTAGTGGTTGCCACCTTTGGTACGGCAGGGACAGTGTGAGAACGGCGAGGAAAGTCATATGGGACTAGTGTGGCTGTACCTATTCCTGCTTCAGATAGATGGATAGCCTCGTGAAGAGTTCGTGACATCGAAGGTAATGGTGTGTGTTCCGGTCGAGAGCGCAAACAAGAACAAAGGGAGCGGTCTAGTTACGGGCGTGGGCGCAACGGTAATACCGACCTATTAAACCCATGACCTATTCTCCAGAAACCCTATCATCACATCCGCGACAACAGACTCTGCGATCAAGCTCAAGTACTGCATGTGCGTTTCTCCCTCGCTATAGTACCTCCTAACCCTCATCGTTCATCTACTTGGGCTTGGTAAACTTCCTCAGCGTGCTCCCACAAGAATCTGCTTTCCGTCTCCCGGTTTATAATATGCTCCTAGACCTCACCCACACAAATGACGAGCTGCACGTGTTGTAGGTCTCCTGCGCCGACGTCGAGAAGTGGATGAAGGAGTGGGCGATCCCGTGCCTTCAAGACCGCTTCCTTGGAGCGCCCTGCAATGTCTTTTCTAAAGCGGGGGAAGTAGTACGTCCTCTACCTCTCTCTCTCTTTGCAGAGACACGGCCAAGCTGTAAACCGTCATGAGGGCACCATGAGATAATGGGAACAGCTGAATATGAACTGCAAGCGTTGCGAACTGAATCATTTTTGTGTTGTAGATGTCGATGCAAAAGCCTCTGAGAGCCCAGTCGTATCGTATAGGATCGTCAACCACTGTCCCAGCCTACACCTCCACGTGTCTACGCTGTGCTACACCTCACGCGTATCTTCGTCCAATGTGCTCGTACATTTGATGTACTTGCGCGCTCTTTTACCCTCGCTGGGCGCTCCTACCCGCGCCGGAAACCTCCGCACTGCCACGTGCGTTTCTGAATACTGTCTACTACAGTTGATTAGCTCATAATGCATACGGGTTGGCGGGCTATTTTCGCATGCAATATGAGATATATGCACTATGGTCATTGTCACGTATTTGTGACTTTTGTGACACGTGGCAACGGTGTGGACCGAAAGACATCTGAAAATAAAATTTCATAACCGGTGAACTATGTCTTGAACTATGTAGTAGTACATCGAAAGTATGAATCTATGTGTATTTGTTTTGAGTTCAACAGGTCATCATGGAGCAACTGTGCATGAAACCAGGGCAATTTCTGTGGTAATTCAATTGTATCACCAAACTTAATTGAGAGTTGCTCAAGTCGAACGACAAGGGCAATCGGGTCACATCGAGTGACGCCGCGGGCCACTTCTTGTGATGATGGGGGCAGGTTTTTCACAGACCTTGCGAGTGGGTTTTTCTTGAGGCATACCAGTGGTGAATCCAGACTGCAGAAACACGCAAAACAACCAATAAATTGACATCAAAAAAGGTTGCCTTTAGCCAACACTAACCAAAAGTGCTCGCTCCCACATCTCCACAGCACCCTTATAACGCATATAATACCAGGCACTACATGCTGAGGGTATGCATTATGCAATATGCATTATAAATCCATATCACTGCATACCGACTATGGTTCCGGCCAAAAGCCATGCATTATTAGATATATGCATTATGGCCATATGCATTATGAGCTAATCAACTGTAGTGTTACACGTACACGCAGCACGATTCGTATCGTTCCAATATAAAGTCCAGAGAAAATAGAATGATAATATTGATAACTGAACAAGGACCCGATCTTTATCTGACATGAGGAAGTTTTGTTTTATACAATATCATGCTGGCCATGTGAAGGGTGCCGAAGACGATCCCTGGTGTACTTGGTATCAATGGGGCAACATGCCAGTGGAGGAGCCGCAGTCGCCACGTCAGCAACTGACGGCGACGTGGACGTAGTAGTTTCGCGAATCACCAAGGCGGGGTAAAGGATGTCATTCTCCTTGTAAAGCTCAACGTTCATGCCTCCACCTCCCTAAGCAGCGGCACCTAAATCAGGTGACGAAGACAGCCGCGGACGTGATGGGCTGGGAGAAGCGGGAGCTTGCACCAATGAATGAGATTCTGGGAATATATGCGGTCAGATCCAGTCACGGAAGTATGTTCGAAGACAACAGCAGACCTGTAGGGAGCATGCTATCATCGAGAGCCAGAGCGGGAAATGGTGACAACGGATCGTCTGAAGCTTCCGAAGGAGTGTGGCTGTTTTCTGCATGCCGAGTGTCTGCGACACCACCAGTTGGGTGGGTCGAGTCCGTTAAGGTGGATACCAAAATGTCTGGGGTGGAGAGGAGTGTCGTTCTTGTTGTGACATTGGTGAGCGGATCTGGGGAGGTGTCAGGAGTGCAGAGGTTTTCAATGGCTGTATGATGAGCGGATTGCGATGACCCTGGCGCATATAATATGCTGTCATCGGGCGGTGGCACATCTGTGAGGCTTTCGCGGAGCTGACAGGGGGAGGGTACGGGTGAGGGATGCGCGTCGGGACAGGAAAGGGAAGCAGAGGCCAGCACAGCGTTGTCGTGCAGGACAGTACGAGCAAAGGTGGTGAGGACAGAGTCGCCGTGAATATGATCGGCGACATTGCACACCGGATAGGAGGATGGGTCCCACAGGACTATATCGTGATCGCTAGTGGAGGGAGATAATAGTGTTTGGATAGCAGTATCTCGATGTAGAGAGAAGTAGACATTGCGGATCGGCGCGAGGATAAACCGCGCCATCATGTCGGCGTCGTCATTCCGTGCTTGGAGAACTATTTGATTCCAGAGAGCACAGAACTCGTGCTGCAGTTCAGGTGACGAATCTTGCACATTGAATTTCGACGCCGCTTCTAGAATAATCGAGAACGCATACCAGGGCCATTGTTTTATGAAATTGCTAAATTGCTGGCGAACGACATGAATCAAGACGGCAAGCGACAGGCTATCACCATGTACAGCGTAGTTTCGGAGGATATATTCTGGCACGCCCAGTTCGTTCGAGGCGAGAATGAACCAGGAGTCATTGCGTCGTTGCACCTTCGCGACAATACTGGAAACGATGGCTCCGACATCTATAGCCGTATTTGCGTCGTCGCCATCGCCCGAATCGCCCGAGCCCCTCACAAAATGCCCAATTTCTGCGGATTGCACCCCATACTGGTCTTCAACCAGAATTCCGCGGAGGATCCGCCAAAAGTCTCCGGGAATGTCCGCTGGACCGATGGCGTTGGCACAGATGACAGCTCTCTGGCTTTTGACGTGCTCAGGGAGTAGATCAGATGAGAATGTGCGGTCCAATAGCCCGATCAATGCCCCCAAAAGTTTGTGCTTTTGCCCATAAGTGAGACTCGCCAGAGGATCGTCGACGACGTTCGATCTGCGGAAGCCAGGCAAGCCCGCAAAGAAGTGCTCCAGTTCGTGATCTTCATCTAAAGAATCGAACGTCCACAGAAACGCGCGAGTATCAATCTCCGATGGTAAATCCAAAGCAGTTCCCTCAGCCGCCTTCTGCATGCCCTGCACAAGCAGTTTACGATAACTCTTCTCCAAGGACTCAAAGCGAACAAAGGTTTCACCACTGAAATAATTCATGAGAGTGAGCCTCCGAAGAATCCGAAATACGACATATGTTATTCCAGTGACCATGTGCCATGTCGGCGAGGAGAGTGGGGTATAATATGGGCTGTCATGACGAAAGATCGGCGTGAATGTGACGCATCCATACAGGGCCATGCAAACGCTGACCCACGAAAACACCAACTTGAAGATCGTGAGATTAACGTTGCATAGGAACACAACTAGGCCGGCAAAGAACAGGAACAGGGAAACGTGTAGTAGCGTGGGCAATGCTTCAACCGCCCACGGAAGGAGGAACTTGTCGACGCCCTCCGCAAAGAATGCACGAATCCGTGCTCGTTTGTGCGGACTGTAGCGTGGCTGTGTGACCTTGAGGTATCTTCGTGCCCACTGCTGAAGCAACGTCGCAAGCAGAGCACAGGTAAGACTGATCACCAAGCTCATGAACCAAAGCGAGTTCACCCAGACTGCATAATTTGGTGGGGAAAAGGAGGGCGGGGAAGAAGGGAGGGAAGTGTTCGGTCGATTCGGGTCAGCGATAGCCTGATAGATATTTGCGAGGTAGAAGTTGGAGGTGTCCTGTGGGTTCGGTCGAATATCCTGAATTGACACCGATATCAACGATGCAACGGCAGCAGAGAATAGACCGGTCTATGACCATTAAGTCGGAACTGAAGCACGAGATCAGAAGATAGAGACCCACAAATATAAGGATCCCGTCAGCGTCCGCTTTCCATCCTTCGGCCACCTTCTCGTCTTCTTCCGAAGCCATTTCTAAATACATTGAAAAAATAGGTCCGGAGCCATCGACAAAGTTAGACATTCCGTGTGATGCCAGGTTCCGAGTCGGCGCCGACTGGGGTGGATATTGGTTGTCTCCTGTGCACGCGGCGCGGTGGGTGAGAGCGACGAAAATAGCAAGGGGGGGTTATGTAGCCATACCTATCCCTTCTGCATCGGGTATGTTGATAACCTCTTGAGGAGCCCCGGACATTGAAGACTATATATGCAGTGTATACGTTGACGGTGTAGGGTGGTAGAGTGGTGGAGGGTGTTAATACTTTGGCCAGTTGTGAAGCATGTGAAGCGCCATGAAGCCACGAGAACAAGGGTGATCGCGAGCTACAGCCAGTCGCGGTTGATTACGTTGAGTCGTCCTCATTGTCCAATGCGAGTCCGTCTTATACCGCTGATCACATGATCACAACTGCTTGCCCGGCATTCGTCACAAATCCCACCCTTATTTATAGTATTCCCGCATTCTCCTAATTTCCTGGCCACAGTGGCCCCATCTTATACCGTGTCTGGATCAATACCATACGCACACAAATCTACTCCGAGTCGCAAGCTCATTCTATGAGGCGGTATCAACCTCACTACAGATTGAAACCTACCCGTCCGCCCAAAAACAATCCCCCGAATGAGTGTCCGTGCGCGTTCCGTCCTAAGCACCAGCCCGCACATAGTGCTGTGTCTTACTTTCACAGCGTGCTGTCGTCACCTCCCTTACACGCATACATCAAGCATAGCCCATCTGACGTTAATTCTCATCATCTGATACTTTGCACAGGTTGCAATGGCCCTCGGTTTGCTTGGGGAGAGATTGATGGAAGATCAATATCCGCAAAGGGTACTCTGATAAGTGGATACTCGGTCGCCTACTGTCAACTCCATGACTGCAGAGCCAGCGATCAAGCACCGCATTTGCGTCTCTGCCTCATCCCTGACCGTTACTCATCTACTGAAGCTTGACGAACGTTGTCAACACGCTCCCACGACAATCTACGCCCCGTCTCTCGGCCTACCATTCGCACTTCTAGACCTCACCAACCCGAGCCGCGTGCTGCACGTGCTGCAGGTCTCGCGAATGTGAGAAATGGGAGATCACGTCGTCAGAGAAGAGCGTCTTGTCGAAGTCTTCAAGTTTTCGAAAGCGGGGCAGCAGTATACCCTCTGCCCACTCTGCTTCACCTGCTGACGCACCTTGCTCTCCATGCAGACATACAGCCTACCACTGCAAGCTCGCGCACGCCCAATCACTAGCCTGAGACCCCAAGTCGCAGGCAATAACCTCGCTCGCTGTTCCGCGCTCTACTCGAATTCACATATTTTCACCGGGCATCTGTACCTCCTAATGGGACGGCATATACATACCCTGTTGCACACGTAAGGATGACTGTCACTTCGGCGTCACCCTTTCCAAGAGCGAGTCGACAACATTGCAAGCGATCTGGTTCCAATTTGTGCGTTTTGCAATTTGTGCGTTCTGTCACCTCTTATCCTGCTATCACTGATCACTCTCTTACAGCGGTTCCAGCAGTCCGAAGTATTCCCTGGAATCGTCGCATATCAACATCTCACCTTATGCGTGCCGCGCTTGAACAGTTTCACGGGCACGGTTTGTACAATTCCCACCCTCGGGCCTATTCACGGCTCAAGCGCATTCTCCATAGTTCCCGACCCATGAGGCGACCCATCTTTTTGCCACTCTCCTCCCGATACCGTGTTGGCTACACACGCACAAATCTACTTGTAGACTGATTCCATTCTACTCGATCACCACCGATTGTGGCCTACCCGTGCGCCCCGAAATCCCGACATGAGCGCCGGTGCCCACCCTCTGTAGACATAAACGCACACATAGTGCTGCGCCTCTTTTCTTTTTTTTTTTTGGTTCAAATTGCGCCTCATTTTTCACGGCATACTGTCGACATACACTATGAATTTCGGCCACATGCTATCCCAGATACATATACCCTCTTCTACTTTCGCTATACCTTCCGACCCGCCGACCCGGGAAACCCCCGTCGCGTGCATTGCCTCGTGCATCCAAGTGCCCTATGGAAAAAGACTGGTGAAAGTTGGAGGTCACAGAGCGGGCACAGGATACTTAAACAGCAAATCACGGCGATGGCGATGGCGATGGCGATGCAAAGAGCCAGTCTCGTCGCCGAACTGGTCTGAGGCAGAGGACATGGGTCGGTACTTTTGCGCGTGGGACCTACCCGCGTGAGTCGCTGTCCCAATGTCTAGGTTCGATGGTTTACTGCTCACAGCAAGGCCGTACGTGGCCGAGTGCGGGCGCACCTTTACCGTGCCCGACACCCGTCAAGTGTTGATCCACATTAGCAGCGACAGCATTAGTAGGCTATCGTTCATGAGACAGCTGCATCTACTTGCATACCCATTAAACAATTACATCTTGGTTTTCATGTTCTGTTTTCGATCTACTCCTTTCTATTTGCGCAATGTATCGTGTCTGGTTCCCGACCGTTGAAGGAGCACCATCTCACTCGTTATATCTTGTCACTCGAGCACATCGCCGAGGTTACAATGTCCATAAATCATCGATTAATAGATCAGTTATGGAGACGGGAGCGTGGGAAGCAGGAACTCTCCAACTTCATATATATCTATGGCCGATCTATTCTCCAGAAACCCCATCGTCACATCCGCGACCGCAGAATCCGAGATCATCAAGTACCGCATGTGCGTTGCCCCCTCGCTATGATACTTGCTAACCTTCATCGTCCATCCACTAAAGTTTACCGAACTTCCTCAACATGCTCCTGCAAGAATCCACTTTCTGTCTCCCGGTTTACAAAGTGCTCCTAGACCTCACCCACACAGACAATGAGCTGCACGTGCTATAGGTCTCCCGCACTGATGTCGAGAAGTGGACAAAGGAGTGGGCAACCATGCCTTCAAGAGTGCTTTTTTGGAGTGCCTTGCGACGACTTTTCTGAAGCAGGGCCGCCGTACGTCCTCTACCTCTCTCTCCGTTCAGAGACACGGCCTACATCTACCAGCTCGCACGCTCCCACTCACCAGCCCCCCGCATTGCAGGGGATACAGCTTTCCGTGCTTGACGTGATCGGCACGGCCCTGTCCGACCCAACTATTTCGACTTTGACGTCCTTGCTACGCAAGTACACCCACTCCTTGTGTTCCTCCGGATATTCCTAGATGGCAGGCTAGACACCTGCACGTGCCCATGACCCAAGTTGGGTGCTGGGTCAATGACGGCAAGCAAGCATTCTGTACCAAACCAAACCCCTTCCTTTTTCTTTCTTTCAGGAGAATGACCCCGCGTTGACGCTTTCATAAATCAAAGGGATTCAGACCGACTCGTTAATGGAACCGACGAGTTATGGGTCGAAGTGGGTCGTGCTGTTTCTCAGGTCGAATATCTGTGTGACCTAATCCATACAAGTACAATTTAAATAGAAAAACAGATCGCCATAGTAGTTCTATCTACTAGGGCCAATACAACTCATCCAACTACTTCCGTGGACGAAATTAGAAAGATCTAAGCGGGTTTCGTGTCCGCCAGCGACCCAGATATTACGTGACCAATAAAGACCTGCCCTATGCACTGGTGGGACCCACATTAAAAGTTCGCGCTTATCACCACAAATCCATCCGTCGCTATTTAACACAGAATGGTCCATAAAGTAGATCTGTGCAGTAGCTATCAGGCTTTCTGTCATATCATTCAACAAATAGATTGACTTATCTCCTGACGAGATGATCCGCTGATCATCTGATGAGGATGCCACAGACCTGATCGGAGCTGCCTGTCCAGAGAATGGGCGTGCCTCCGTGTCTCCCGTCGTGGCATTCCACATGCAAATTGTTCCATCGACCGAGCCTGAGACGATCAGCTGGCCATCTGGTGAGAATCCCACAGACTCAACCGATCCCGCGTGCCCGGAAAATGGGCCTGCCTCCGTGTCTCCCGTCATGGCGTTCCATACACGAATTGTCCCATCTTGCGAGCCCGAGACGATCCGCTGGCCATCCGGCGAGAACCTCACAGACCAGACTGGACCCGCGTGCCCATAAAATGGGCCTGCCTCCATATCTCCCGTAGTGGCGTTCCACACATGAATTGTCCCATCAAAAGAGCCTGAGATGATCCGCTGGCCATCCGGCGAGAGCGAGAACCCCACAGAGAGGACCTGTTCCATGTGCCCAGAAAGTAGGTCTACCATCGTGTCTCTCGTCGTGGAATTCCACACACGAATTGTTCCATCAAAAGAGCCTGAGACGATCCAATGGCCATCCGGTGAGAATCCCACAGATCGGACCCAATTTGTATGTCCATAAAATGGACCCGTCTCCGTGTCTCCCGTCACGGCATTCCACACACGAACTGTTCCATCTTGCGAGCCAGAGACGATCTTCTGATTGTCTGACGGGAATCCCACAGACCAGATCTGTTGAGTGAAGCATGTGGCCAGTGTGTGGCTAGCGAGCCGAGTGATCGGCGAGCGCCACAACGCTGGGCCACAGCCTTGGCCACAGCAGTGAGCTGTGGCCTCGCCAGCATGTATCAAGAGCGCGGACTGTGTCCGCACTCAACTGAGTGGCCATAGGACTTTAGATACGATAGTTAACTTATTTATAGTCATCCTGTTGTGTATATAAGGCCTACAGTGTGCGCTAAATACAATCAGTTCAGTCAGAACACTCAGTAGTCATATACACTTCGTCTCACAGGTAAGCTAAGTAGTACACAATATACTAGTTGCTCCCCATGCCTGTTTCACACTTTTCTTAAGTGAGGTGGCCATACATCCTCTACCTCTCTCTCCACCCCACCTGCTAACTGCCCCATGTGTCTACCAGTTTTCACGCATCCACTTCCCAGCCCTCCTCATCGAAGGCGATATAGCTGGTCGTGCTCGGCACGATTACTACCCTGTCTGACCCAACCATCTTCGACTCTGGCCCATTCTTCGAGTCCAGTACGGACCTCGCTGTGCAAGCGCGCCCACTCTTCGTGCTCCTCCTGATATTCTTTAACGGGAGAGTGGACGACCTGTACGCCTGGCAGTACGCATACACACCGGTACCCAAGTCAATATACTAACTACCCTTCTTGTCTCTCACGCTCCATAGTACTAACTCAACAAGATGCCCCCCGCTCCTTGTAGCCAGTGTCCGGTCCGCAGATCCTAAGTTGCTGTAGCTGACGATATGTAGATAGTTACTTAGGAGCGCGTATAGGTTACGCGTCACCTGGAGGGACGTTCATCAGCCCTTACTCCACTTGAGCTTACACATATTTCACCATGATTCAAAAGAGTATTAGTATAGCGACATTGAGAACCCAGCAGGGGTATGTGCCATATATCACACACAAATACAAAAGACGGGAGAAAGTGTTAAACGACATCATACGGGTATTGTGAAAGACGTGGCGGTGACAGAGACCGGGGTGGAGGATCAGTGACCATAGCGTGGATTGCGCGATTCAACGAGGGGGGGTCAATAGCGTCCTCTTCCTTGCGCAAACCAGGCTTCTCGTCGCCACCGTCCTCCACAGCAGCACCCAGATCAGGTGGGGAAGTTGGTCTTGGAAAAATGCTGGGAGAAACACTGACAATTATTGGGCGACGGGAGCCTGGGAAAGACAGTGAGAGGTAGGGTCGGGTCACCAATGAGGATGAAGGAAGCGGCACACCTGTAGGAAGTATATTGTCAAGAACTGAATTAGAAGTAGCTAAATGTGGGAGATTTGGTGGGTTGGAAGGCGCCAGGGGGTCTACGTTGTGCTGAAGGGCAAGGGGGGTGGATGGGGAGGTGGGGGAAAGAGGAGAGGCGGATGTCGAAGTTGCGGATGTTGGGCGGGATATTATGATACCAGAGGTGACAAATGCGTCAGAGGTCGCTGGGTCTGGCGAGGTGACAGGAATGCAGGGGCTCTCGGTGGTCGTCTCATGAGCAGTCTCGGGGTGGAAGTTGTCAAGTGGTGGCACATCCGTAATGCTTTCGTCGGGATGGGGTGGGGTGGGCATGGACAAGGATGGTATTTCGGGACTGGCAATGGAAGCAGGGAGTAGCGATGCGATGCGAGAAAAGGACGTGGAGATAGAGCCGTTGTGGGAATGAGGCCTATGAGGTGTCGAGTCTGGACGATGACCAGGGACGTTACATGATGGATACGAGGATGGCTCCCACAGATCCTCACCTATCGGGGCAGAATCGGTATCTTGATGCAGGGTAATGAAAACGCTCCGAATCGGTCTGAGGATATACCACACCATCCAATGAACTCTGCCGTTCTGCACTTGATTCCAGAGCGCACAGAACTTGTGCTGCAGATCGGGTGACGTATCTCGTACATCAAATTTCGAAGCCGCTTCTAGAATTTCCGAGAACTCGTTCTCTGGCCAGGGCCGTTCCCAGAAATAGCTAAATTGCTGGCGAGCGACGTGAATCAAGATGGCAAGTGAAAGGCTGTCACCGTGTGCGGCGTATTCTCGGAGGACGGGTTCTTGGACGCCCAGTTCATGCGAGGCAAGAATAAACCAAGAGTCATCACGCTGTTGTGTCCTTGCGATACTCATGCAGACTGCGGCTGTCAAATTAGTATTATTGTCCCATCCGCTCATAATCTGCACAATTTCGGCGGACATCGGACCACTAGATCGGCACCGGGACCAAATCTTGTTAAAGACACCAGATGCCCTGGGAATGTGTGCTGGATCGAAAGCCTTCGCGCAGATGATGGCCCTCCGGTCTTTGACAGGCTCCGGTAGCAAATCGGAAGAAAAAGTGACGTCCAACAACCCCATCAATCCGTCCGACAGCTTCTCCTTCTGCTCTTCTGTGAGACTGGGCAGAGGATCGTCGACGACTTTTGAACTGCGGAAGCCGGGTAAGCCGGAAAAGAAGCGCTCCAGTTCGTGGTCTTCGTCCAAACTATCGAACGTCCACATCAAGGCGCGAGCGTCGATTTACGATGATGATCTCAGGGCAGTTTTCTCGACTGTCTTCCGCATGCCTTGCCAGAGCAATTTACGATAGATTTCCTCCATGAATTGAAAGTGACGGTAGGTTTTGTCAGTAAAGCGCATAAGAGAAAAGGGCGTAAAACAAAAGCACGGAAAACAAAAGAGCGCAGAAAAGGTGAACCATCGAAGGAGCCGAAATGTGACAAATAGTATTCCAGCGACAATGTGCGACGCCGGCAACGAGAGTGGGGTATGGTATGGGCTGTCGTGACGAAAGATCGGGACGACTGTGATGCATCCGTACAGAGCAGTGCAAATCCCGACCCATGACACAACCGACTTGAAAATCGTGAGATTAACGTTCCATAGGAACACAGATATGCCGGCGAAGAACAGGAACAGGGAAACGTGCAGCAGTGAGGGCAGTGCTTCGACCGCCCACGGAAGGAGAAACTTGTCGACTCCTTCGAAAAAGAATGCACGAATACGCGCTCGCTTGTGTGGACTGTAACGGGGCTGGGTGACCTTGAGGTATCTTCGTGCCCACTGCTGGAGCAATGTCGCGAGAAGAGCACAGGTGATACTGATGACCAAACTCAAGAACAAAAGCGTATTCACCCAAACAGCATAATTTGGCGGAGTAAACGGGGGCGGGGAAGTAGGGAGGGAACTCGAAACATTGGATCCAGGGTCGGCAAGAGTCCGATAGATATTTGCGAGATAGAAGTTGGAAGTGTCCTGCGGGTTCGGTCGAATGTCCTGAATGGTTATTGAGATCAACGACGCAACAGCAGCGGAGAATAAACCGGTCTATGAGAGATGAGTCCTGGAAGCTGCACGGAATCGGAAGTTAGGGGACACACAAAGATGAGAATGCCATCTGCGTCTGCTGCCCATCCCTCGGCCATCTTCTTGTCCTCTTCCGTCGCCATTTCGAGATACATGGAGAAAATAGGCCCTGAACCATCGACAAAGTTAGATGTTTCCCGTGGTTCCTGAGTCGCTGCAGACTGTGGTGGATACGGGTGACCGCCTGGGGTGGCAGTGGCGGATGAGAACGGTGAGGATAGAGACAAGTAGGAGTACGGTACCTCTGCCGGAGCCCATATCTGCTCCGGCCACGTTGACTGTCTCGAGAGCTTGGGACATGGAGAGTCAAGGAGTGAGTTGATTATATAGAATAAAATCTGGGAGAGTAGAACGCGTTAAGAGTGATGGAGTCGTAAGCCATCATGTGGACACCATGAGGTATCGGGGTCGACCGAAACGCGAGCGCTCGATGCAACGGTTTGTAAGTCATTTTTGCATCGCAAGTGTCGGGAATCCCAGATTGCACAGTAGGTAGTGTATTGTCATGCATGTCATGTACTGGTTCTTCTCGACGGCGAACACCTCCCAGTCTTTCACAACATGCTCACTCTACTCTTCCTTGTCGTTCAATTGCCCTGCCTCTCCAAATCTTCCATACCGACGCCACTAAGACGCCTAACACCACTCCCAACAAGGGTCACATCATGCCGCAGCCGGAGAGTTAGAAATACCCAGGTGCGCGGAGAAACTTCCGTCTCACTTCACAACCCAAAGCGATAGATTAAGATCACCACATCCTACACACTTCCTGCACTACACGCACCTCGAACCATGTTTGTGGTGATGTCAGTGCCTCTCCACACATTCTCCCATCATCTACATATCATCGAGCTGCGGCCCATCGCATATCGCAATCTTTCTCCCGGTTCAGAACCCACTATTCCCTCCACGTCAGTTAAAGATACTCCAGACAGAGCATTACCATGAATGGGAATATCGTCCTATTCATATTAGCTTGCAACCAACGACCTCCCCAACCAGTATGTCTTCCGTTCATCTGGTTGCTGGGGGATGTCGACTTGAGCAATGTACCACCATCCTCCTCATCGCATCATGTTGCACTTGAACTCGTACAGGCACGACTTGAGTTTGCACACATATGCGTTCCGTGCCCGACCCACCTTTGTTTGACTGAGGGTCTGCCGTGCGCCCGGGGTAGGCATCAGACCTCTTATGCGGTCTTCAAGTTCACCCCAGGGAGGTCGGACTGATTTCAAAGTACTAAATCGTCTTCCACCGGAATTCGCGTATTCATATCTCAGGAGATACAGGAAAGAGAAAGTAGATAACCGGGATTGGCAGATAGATGAAGAACGATACAACACCACCATACGCGTCTCCACTTGACTGTATCCTCGTCATTCCTTTTCTCCTGCCCAAGTTACTCTACTGAGACGCTCAACACCTTGCCCCTAAACCGTCGCGAAAATGTTATCTTGTTCTACCTACATATGTACCAAGAATGGTCAAGAGCAATGAACTGTCCATCGGGTTCCATGGAAAACTCGAAGAATCCGAAAGGTGATTGGAGTCCCTGGCACCTTGGTCCGAGCGCGAGTCGACTCTGACCGCTTTTCGCAAGCGAGCCAGTTCAGCACTTTAATTTGTATGTTTTCATACTCCCCACTCTACCACTCATCCTACAATTTCGTATCGCTGATTGCCTCCTTATCACAGTAACGTAGGAATGTGGTACCACGACTCGGCCTCGTCTCGCCTGATGCATGCTGCGTTATGGCTTCCCTGGCGCCATTCATCATTAATGCATCATTCCCCACACGTCTTACGTATGGCTGCATTCTCCCAACTTGGCAACCCACCCAATGCGCTGACCCGTCTACGTACTTCTCCTCACGACGCCGTGTCAGCATCACGAGCTGATATTGCAGATCCGTTCCACCCTGCGTCGGTCCTACCGATCCTACTGCCTACCGCGCGCCAACATCAACGCACACACGGTGCCGCGCCCCGCTTCCACGACGCGTTGTCGACGTCCAGTATCCTCGTGCATTCGAACCATGCTCTTCCTCAGTATGAGTCATATCCGCCGCATCGCGCCTGGCAACCTCCACCCTACTACGTGTATCGCCGTATGCACAGGCTAGTCCGGGTATAATTTGACTTTGTTGTGTCGAAGTCCGGGTCTACACACCCACAACCGCTACTGTACTCTTGAAATAACAAGAACACAATATTCGCGGAGGATACCCTCGAAGTCAACGTACATATGCTTGGCTGTGCTTCGAGCGAAGTGCATATCGCCGAATTCGCAGGTACCTTCAACGGTCTCCACCCTTACACCATCCCAGGTTACCGGCTACCCCGCACAGTATATTCCCTGACTCTCCTCGAGCAGCTCATATAAAGGGTTTACTTCCTTTGCGAAGCCTTGGATAAAGCGTCGGTCGTGGCCCGCAATATTCCTGCGATATTCAAGAAGCCACGTACCGGAATTGTCGAACACTTGGGCCATTTCAAGATTGCATCGATTGTTTTGGGATTCGGGCGGAGGTCCCAGTGCATCGGACGGCAGCGCCAGACAAGATAGCTAGGCGAGTTCCATTTGTGTCGATCAATATCGGCTTGACCTTGAAACGAGCGCCGCTTGTCGGGTCAGTGGGCCATCCTTCCGATTTGGTACCGCCCGTCAATTTCTTATATTCCCTATAGGCAGGTCTTATCAGCAATGGGTAGCGTCGTCCAAGACGTGATCGAGGCACTTCGTCACGAACCCGCCAATCTTCAGTGCGAAATACACAAACGCAGAGATCGTGGTCCTTCCTGCTCCCGCTGTCTTCCGTGAGTTTATGCTGGAGCTCCGCGTGTTTTGCCAACCGAGCCTTGTGCAGGGTGACGTAATTGGACTCCGCGCCGGTGTCCAATATTGTTCGGACAAATACGAAAACTACACGAACCTTGCCGCGTCATTTGGTTTACACGACGTATACCGGGAACTACGGGTTGGAGGTCGCAGTAAGCTCTCTATGTACCTACTTGGTTAGCATAGGGGCGACAATATTTAATCCGTGCTGCCATTCGTCATCCTGAGCCCCGAATTTGTATATTTCTTCAACACTCTCCTCTCTCGACGTCTTCCGCTTATTCTCCCTCAAATCACCTTCCTCGTCTACCTCCTGCCTCCTGCACGCGTCAGTCTTTCCTGGTTCCCAACCGCTGCAGCAGAGACATCGTTACTACCAGGTACGCTCATCGGCCTCCTCGTTCCCATTTTCCTACTCCACTCGAATTTACACGTTTTCGCCTCTGTATTTGTACCTTGGTATATACAAAAGAGGTGAGAAGTATTGAATGGTATCAGTGTAGTGATATCGACAACCCAACAGGAATATACGCCCTGTTGCACACGTACATCTAAGAGAAGGGGACGGACGTGTCAAACGATATCATACGGACAATGTGAAGGATGCAGAATATGACCCCTTATATCCTCTGTATTAGGTTCCCCCAATGAGGGACCCACAATAACTACGTCTGAGTGAGCAACCAATGGCAGTGACGAAGATTCCAGTAGACGATCTAGGGCCATAGTTTTTCCGTGGATTGTGAGGCTCACCGAGGGTGGGTCGAGAGCGTCATTTTCCTTGTTGTGAGAACTAGGTTTCGGGCTACCATCGTCCTCGGTAATCAAATCCAGATTGGGTGCAGAGATCGGCGGTGGAGGGTTTCTGGGAGCAGTGGTAAGGATTAATAAGCTATGAGATTCTGGGAAAGGCGGTGAGAGGTCGGATCGGGTGGTGGAGCAGGTATGAAGACAGCGGCGCACCTGTAGGAAGAGTATTGTCGAGAACTGAATCAGAAAGTGCTGAAAGTGGGCTGATCGGAGGATCGGAAGGCGCCAGGAGGTCAGCACTGTGCTGGAGGGAAACGGTAGTGGATAAGGGGGTCGAAGTTGGAGAAGTAGGGTGGGGTATTATTATACCAGGGATGACAAATGCGTCGGCAGTCGCTAGATCTGGTGAGGTGGCAGCAATGCGGAGGCACTCGGTAGTTGTCTGATGAGCAGGGTGGGTGTTGTCGAGCAGTGGCACATCCACGACGACACGAAGCGAGGCGGGTATAGACGATAAAGGCGTATCGGGGTTGGCAAGGGAAGCAGGGACTGGCACAGCGTCATCATCCAGGGCAGTGCAAGTAAAAGTGGAGTCGTCGTCGTCGTCATGAATATGAGCCGCAACGTTGCACACTGGATACGAGGATGGATCCCACAGAATGTGATCCCGATTGCCAGTGAAGGCGGAGAATCGCGTTGGCGCAGAATCGGTACCTTGATGGAGAGTGACGTAAATGTTGCGAATTGGTCTGAGGATCCGCCCCGTGATCACCCGATCGCTGTCACTTTGCGCTTTGAGAACGATTTGATTCCAGAGAGCACAGAACCCGTGCTGCAGCTCAGATGGCGTATCTTGAGCATCTAATTTGGAAGCTGTTTCCAGAATACGCACGAACTCAAAAGATGGCCACGACGGTTCCGAGAGATGGCTAAATTGCTGGCGAGTCATGTGAATCAGGACGGCAAGTGACAAGCTGTCACCGTGTGCGGCGTATTCTCGGAGGACGTGTTCTTGGATGCCCAGCTCATCGGAGGTGAGAATAAACCAAGAGTCGTCGCGCTGTTGGGTCCTTGCAACAGTCCTGCAGACTGCAGCCACCAAATCAGTATGATTGCGCCTGTTATTGCCCCATCCACTCATAATCTCCACGATTTTAGCGGACAACAGAGCACTATATTGGCATCTGGACCAAATCCTGTCGAAGACACCAGATATCGGAATGTGTGCTGGATCACAAGCCTTTGCACAGATGATGGCTCTCCGGTCTTTGACAGGCTCGGATAGCAAATCGGAAGAGAAAGTGACGTCCAACAACCCCATCAATCCCACCGAAAGTTTTTCCTTTTGTTCTTCGGTGAGACGAGGCAGAGGATCGTCGACGACCTTTGAGCTGCGAAACCCAGGTAAGCCGGAAAAGAAACGTTCAAGTTCGTGGTCTTCGTCCAAACTGTCGAATGTCCACAGGAAGGCACGAGTGTCGATCTCGGAAGGTGCATTCAGAGCAGTTTCCTCGGCCGTCTTCTGCATGCCCTGCACAAGCAGTTTACGATGTCTTTCTTCCAGGGATTTAAAGCGATGGTAGGATTGAGCACTAAAATACTCCAAGAAAGCGAGTCTCCTAAGAGCCCGAAAAATGACATATGATATCCCGATGATAATGTGCCGTGCTGGTAATGAGAGTGAGGTGTGGTATGGGCTGTCATGACGAAAGATCGGAATGAACGTGATGCACCCGTATAGAGCGGTGCAAACGCCGATCCACGACAGTACCAAATTGGAAATCGTGAGATTAATATTCCATAGGAACACAGATATGCCGGCAAAGAACAGGAACAAGGAAATATGTAGTAGCGTAGGCAAGGCCTCAACAGCCCACGGAAGAAGAAACTTGTCGACGCCTTCAAAAAAGAACGCATGGATCCGAGCCCGCTTGTGTGGACTGTAACGTGGCTGAGTGACCTTGAGGTATCTTCGTGCCCACCGTTGAAGCAACGTCGCGAGTAGAGCGCAGGTAAGACTAATGGCCAAGCTTAAGAACCAAAGTGCGTTCACCCAAACAGCATGGTTTGGGGGAGAAAATGGGGGTGGGGAAGCAGGGAGGGAGCTGGAAATGTTGGATCCAGGGTCTTTGAGAGTCTGATAGATATTCGCGAGGTAGAAGTTGGAGGTGTCCTGTGGGTTCGGCCGAATGTCTTGAATGGACACTGAAATCAACGACGCGACGGCAGCGGAGAATAAACCGGTCTTTGGTCGATGAGTCGGGTTGAAGCAGTGGATTTAAATGGAGACGCACGAAGACGAGGATCCCCTCGGCGTCCGCCTTCCAACTTTCGGCCATCTCCCTGTCGTCTTCCGTCGCCCTCTCAGAATACATTGAGAAAATAGGACCGGACCCATCGACAAAACTCGAAGCTTCCTGTGATGCTTTTGCCGTTACATCCGGGGGTTGGTGCTGGTGGCTAACTATGGAGGCGACAATGAGGGGTGAGATTGGCAAAGATTGAGCCGAGGGAAGGAAATTTACCTGTGCCCTGACCTTTACCTGCCTCAGTTACGTTGATGTCCTCAGAAGGAGTTTGTGACATTGAAGGTTTTGGAATGGGTCGATTATGGAGAGTGCAAGGTGGGGAGGACGTGACTAGGATCGACCGAACCGCAAGCGCTCGTGATTTCATAAGCCATTCTTGCGTTGCGCGGTGGACTCAACTTGACGTGTAGACACCTCTCCTCATTATACTGTAGACGATGAGGAATTGTCGCAAGAACGACAAATATCGTCGCCGCGTTGGACCTTTGTGTGGACAGATCGCAGTGGCGTTGATCGTAGCGCCGATCAAACTGATTCAACCCTAACCTTGACCCTAACCCATTAGCGATTCTTTGTATGCTTTGCTATTTCCAAGTAGGGAACAATCCCGGATTGATGTGATCTGGGCCAGGTTATTAGTTGCTGAGTCTACGCAGACATTGCGCGCATATCCGGTCCGCAGGAGTGAGCATTGTTGGTCGTGCGCTTCACGGAGACTGAGGGGGGTAGCGGGTCTAGATCGCAAACGTTCTCGACGTCGTCGCTTTCACACGACGAAGTAATGGGGGCAGTCATGGTGGCAAGTGTCAGTGGCGCGAGGCAACGAAATAGTCTGGTACTCCTGCGGTGCATACAAGGATCTTCGATGTCAACGCCAGCAGCGTTCTGTCGACTCCGCGCGACCGACCACTCGTACTCACTGACCATTTAGGTAACCTACTACGAGTGCCCTGCAACCCTGACTGGCCCTACCCTTCCTGCAACGTCCTCGTCCGCCGTCTTGGAGTGGCTCCATAGTACTCGACGCTGCTCTTAACCAGAAACACCGTAGAAGTTGAGGGGAAAGGGATGATCCGGGTGCGCGCAGGGGCTTCCGCGTCACTTCCAGGCATGCTCATTTGCCCGCGGTGGGTCAGGCGAAGGTCAGGACTCATCACTCACACTTCCCCATTCTACTCGATTTTACACATATTTTGCCACGGTATTGTACCGCATAATAGGACAGCATACAGACATGTGGAGAAATGTATTGACGGTATCCGTGTGATATCGAGGGCCCAACAAGAATACATGCCCTATCTCACACGCACATCTAAGAGATTGGAGGAACCCGTTAAACGATATCGTACTGGCCATGCGACGGATGTGGAGGACGACGTCCTGTACGCTCAGCATTTGGTCCCATTGAAGGACTCGCGATGGCTATGTCCGAGTCAGTGACAGACGACAGTGATGAGGGCTGTGGTGGAAGATCTAGAGCGGGCACCGTGTTTGCGCGGATTTCCCGATTCATCGAAGGTGTGTCAAGAGCGTCCGTGTCCTTGCGCAAACCAGGCTTCTGACCCCCACCGTCCTGTGCAGCAGCACCCAGATCAGGTGCAGACGTTCGAATGGTAGCGACCACAATCGGGCGACATGATTCTGGGAAAGACAGTGGGGGTAGGATCAGTTCGTGGGGAGTAAGAGTGAAGACGCCAACGTACCTGTAGAAAATATATTTAGGGTAGAAGCTGAAGGTGGGAGGTTTGGTTCATCGGAAGGCGCTGGGAGGTCCTCGTTGTGATGGAGGGAAAGGACAATGGACGGTGAGGTAGAGGAGAGAGGGGGGATGGATACGGAAGTTTTGGGAGTGGAGCGTGGCATTGTTATTCCCGAGTTGACCATATCCTGTACTGCGCCACGGGTAGCTGGATCTGGTGAGATAACAGGAGTGGGGGGACTTTCAATGATTGTCTGATGAGCAGAGCGGAAATGGTCAAGCGGTGGCACATTCGCGGGGCCTTCGTCGACGCGAAGTGGGGCGGGTATGGATGATGAAGGAGATTCGGCAGTGGTAGGGGAAGCAGGAACTAGCGCAGCATTATCATGAAGGGCAGTGCGAGCCAAGGTAGTAGAGGCAGAGTTGTCGTGGATGTGAGGGGCCGAGTCTGGATCTGGATGATGGCCAGGGACGTTACACAATGGATGCGAGGACGACATCCATAGCGGCCAGCCAAATCGGGCAGAATCAGTGTCATGATGTAGAGCGATGTAGACGTTTCGAATTGGTCTGAGGATATTCTGCGTCATCCGTTGATCGTCGTCGTCAAACAGGGAATCCATAACACTCTGCGCTCTGGCTTTGAGAAGAATTTGGTTCCAGAGAGCACAGAACTCGTGCTGCAGTTCAGGTGACGTTTTGTGCACATCGAATTTCGAAGCCGCTTCTATAACGGACGAAAAATCGTAAGCTGGCCAGGACTCATCCCCGAAATGGTTAGATTGCTGGCGAGTGATGTAGATCAAGATGGCAAGTGACAGGCTGTCGCCGTGTGTGGCGTACTCTCGGAGGACGTGTTCTTGGATGCCCAGTTCATTGGAGGCGAGAATAAACCAAGAGTCATCGCGCTGCTGCGTCCTTGCGACAGCCATGCGGACTGCGGCTACCAAATCAGTATTATTGCCCCATCTTGTCATAATCTGCACAATTTCAGCGGACATTGAACCACGATATTGGTATCTGGACAAGATCTTGGTAAGGATACCGAATGCCCCGGGAATGTGTATTGGATCGGAAGCCTTCGCACAAATAATGGCCCGCCGGTCTTTGACAGTATCAGGCAGCAAATCGGATAAGAAAGTGAGGTCCAATAATCCTATCAATGCTGTCGAAAGTTTCCACTTTTGCTTATCAGTGAGATGGGGCAGAGGATCATCGACAACATTTGAGCTGCGGAACCCAGGTAAGCCAGAAAAGAAGCGCTCCAGCTCATGGTCTTCGTCCAAACTGTCGAACGTCCACAGAAAGGCGTGAGTATCAATCTCCGATGGCGCATTCAGAGCGGTTTCCTCAGCTGTCTTCTGCATACCCTGTACTAACAGTTTGCGATATCTTCCCTCCAGGGATAGAAAGCGACTGAAGAATCGAGCACTAAAATATTCCGACATTGTGAGCCTCCAAAGAGCCCGAAAAACGACATATGATATCCCAGTGACAATGTACCGTGCTGGTAATGAGAGCGGGGTGTGGTATGGGCTGTCATGACAAAAGATTGGAACGAACGTGATGCACCCGTACAGAGAAGTGCAAATCCCGATCCACGACAGCACCAATTTGACAATGGTCAGATTAACGTTCCACAGGAATACGGAGATGCCAGCAAAGAATAGGAACAGGGAAAGATGCAGCAGCATGGGCAAGGCCTCGACCGCCCACGGAAGCAGAAACTTATCGACGCCCTCAAAAAAGAACGTACGGATCCGCGCTCGCTTGTGTGGACTATAACGTGGCTGAGTGACCTTGAGGTATCTTCGTGCCCACTGCTGAAGCAGCGTTGCAAGTAGAGCGCAGGTGATACTGATGACCAAGCTCAAGAACCAAAGTGCGTTCACCCAAACAGCAAAGCTTGGGGGATAAAATGGGGGTGGGGAAGCAGGGGGGGAGCTGGAAATGTTGGATCCAGGGTCTTTGAGAGTCTGATAGATATTCGCGAGATAGAAGTTGGAGGTGTCCTGTGGGTTTGGCCGAATGTCTTGAATGGACACTGAGATCAAGGATGCGACAGCAGCAGAGAATAAACCAGTCTACGAGAGATGAGTGTGAAGCAGTGCAAAGCATCAAAAGACAGTGACGCACAAATATAAGAATGCCATCAGCGCCCGCTTTCCATCCTTCTACCATCTTCTTGTCTTCTTCCGTCGCCATTTCGAGATACATGGAGAAAATAGGCCCTGAACCATCGACAAAGTTAGATGTTCCCCGTAGTTCCTGAATCGGGGCCAACCGGGATGGATACGGGTGGTCGCCTAAGGGGTGGAAGTGGCGAGTGAGAGTGGTGAAGTCATAGAGACTGGTGGGAGCACGGTACCTCCTGGGCCTATATCTGCCCCGGTCATATTGACACGCTCGAGAGCTTGGGACATTAAGGGGTTATGGAGTGAGTCGATTATCGAGAGTAAAATATGGGAGGGTGGAATGCAATTACTCTTCGTCAGTTGTAAGCTACCATGAGCGCACCATGAGGCCGTACATGAGGCCTGCATGAGGTACGGGAACGGCTGAACCACATTTCATTGGGTAGCCTAGAACCGGAAAGTGCATCTTACGTCCAATCAAATCAACAGAAGCTTATGATCGAGGGTGATCAGAAGTCTCTATCTGGATGATGTCCCATAGAAGAGAGAAGTTTCATCGTATTTTAGGATGTCAAGGGTCTAGGCGGCTGCGGTGTGTGCCAAAAGTACTTATCGATTCTCTAGAAAAGGTTTGCAACCGAACTCGTCATACCACAGCCCTTGGCGTGCCGGAACTAGGGAGACTGTTCGATGCCCTGTCCAACCTTCACGGCGGTGATCATCTCACACTCCTTGACGTCGTGCACTCCCGACTTCCCGCCACCGAACTCGCTATCCTTTTCGCCTGCCGTACAGCACAGATGATGCACGGAAGCATCGCTGGCGGCGTACTCTACCTCACTGTAGTGATGTCGTGTAGAGTCCAAGGGGGAAGAAACGAGGGTTGGGTAAACTTCGTACATTGCGTCACTTCCAGGTACGGTCATCGGCCCAGTCAAGGCGAAGGTCTTCTCACATTTTCTTAGTTTAGTCAATTTTCGCCACGTTATTTGTACCTCGTAGTTGAACAGTACATACACAAGATGAGAAATAGTATTGAATAGGCTCGGTTCCTTCGCACGTAGGACGAGTTAGCAGTTGTTACTATGTTAGTGCAGAGCGCCGTGCCGCTGGACTACAGTGTTCCGCATGGGCACCAGCGAGCAGCGGCGCACATTCCCCGTGCACGTATACCCGCCAGCGAGTATCAGGACACATTTGCGTCGACTACGTATTCCCTATCTTGAGTTTAGAGCTGCCCTTGCTAGTGCTGCCAGTGGGCATTTTGCTCTGTCCTAGATCCGTCTGCACACCCAATTTATTTCTTCAATGTAATTATGACGTAGGAATGAGAAAGTGCGTAGATCAAGGAGCAGCGGTGCGGAAGCCCAACCTTCCGTTTTTCCAAAGGTGGGCTAGTCACCGGCCCGGTGCTGACGCTTCGGCGAAGGTTTGAGTTCCCTGTCACTGCTCACACTGCGTCAACTTGTGATTCTCGTACACTCTGACGTGCTTAACCTCACCTTCTTTCGCTACATCTGGCATCCCCGCTATCTCATAACCTGGTTCTCACGGACATGCAGCCGACCTGGACTTCCTACACGTCCCAACCTGGTCACAGTACCCTGAAACTCTTCCCTCCGGTTCCCGTGCCTTTGCAAACACAGACCCCTCTGACTACCACCGCTTCCTGGTGTTCAGAAATGCGGTACTGACGAAGGCCCCACCGTGGAGCTTGTATGATGATATTCGAGTCAATGGTGGTTTCGGCACGTCCTCGCGTATCATACTCTAGTTCACAGTTACTCGTATTAGTACTTTTCCACACTATTCGTATTTTTGTAAGTGAGGCAATATAACATCAGAAGATCACGAGACAAGAGTACCGTGGTGATATTGAGAATTCAACAAGAGTACGCACTCTATGAGGGACCCATTACACAATATCATGCTAGCCATACGACAGGTCCGGAGGTTGATCCTCTGTATTCTCAGTACCAAGAGAGCGCCATGAAGGAGCTGCAAGGACTACATCAGTAGCTGGAAATGGTGACGGCGGCTGTGACGGAAGATCTGGGGCGGCAATGATATTATCCTGAATCGACGAAGGGGGGGCAGGAGCGTCCCTATCCTCAGGCAATGTAGCCTTCACACTGCCCTCTCCCTTATTGAAGTAAAGCGTCCCCGTGCGAGTTACCTCGGCGTCGGGCATTGCGTGTACGCACGATTGTGTCGAGATGAGATACGATCACTACTTATGATCAGGACAATCGTAGCTAAGTTGTCATTCATGTTCGTTTCCGTAACGGACTGCGGGTATCCGCCTGTTTTTATTTGTCGTGTATGTAGACACGTTTTACATTCCTTACGATGTACATAAAGTCGCCTTATGCGCACCTGGCTCCCCAGTCGTTTCTGATACTTCTGGTGTGCCAGGCAAGTGTTTTCTATTTCGTCTATCTAATACAGTCGTTTCTGATACGTCTGGTGTGCCAGCCCGCTGCGTTTTAACATCCCTCAGCAGTTTCTAGACTAGGTACAGAAGACAGCAACCGAGGGCGAGATGGGTTGGGAGCAGCGGAAGCTAGTGGGGACAAATGGGACTCTGGCGAAGAAAATGTGTGGACAGATATGGTCACGGGAGAGTCTGAAGACGACTGCGGACCTGTGGGGAGCATATTGTTAAGAACCGAAGCGGGAGAAGGCGATAGGACGTGTAGAATATTGGAAGAAGTGCGGTGGTCTGTGATGCGCTGAAAAGCAATAGCACTAGGTGGGGAGGTTGAGGCAATTGAGGTAGGAGGGGCGGATGAAGAGGTCCCGGGAGTGGGGTGGGGCGTAGTTATACCTAAGGCGACAACGTCCCGTGTTGCACTGGCACTAGTGGTGACTGAATCTGGTGATGTAACGGGGATATGGAGGCCATCGATGGTTTTCTGGTGTTCGGGGTGGAAGTTGTCCAGTGTCGGTACACCTGTGAGGCTCGCAATGGCGCAAAGTGGGACAGGTACAGACGAGGAAGGCGTATCGGAATAGCGAAGCGAAGCAGGGATGAGCGCGGTGGTATCACGTAGGACAGTGCGAGCAGAGGTTGTGGAGGCAGAGTCGGCATGGATATGGGGTGCCGAGTCCGGACGATGGCCAGGGACATTGCACAATGGATAAGAGGATGGGTCCCACATATCCGGAACGAAATTGGTCTCTTGATGCAAAGCAGTGTAGACGTCCCGAATAGCTGCAAGGATATACCCTATCATCCGCCAACTGTTGTCGTTCTGCGCTTTGAAAACGATTTGGTTCCAGAGAGCACAGAACTCGTGTTGCAGTTCAGGTGACGTGTCATGCACATTGATATTGAATTTCGAAGCTTTAAATTCTAGAATTTCTGAAAACTGGTAATATGGCCAGGGTTCTTCCCATAAATGGATAAATTGCTGGCGAGTGATGTGAATCAAAACGGCGAGTGACAAGCTGTCACCGTGTGCGCCGTAGTCTCGGAGGACGGATTCTTGGATGCCCAGTTCGTCAGAGGCGAGAGTAAACCAAGAGTCATCGCGCTGTTGTGCTTTCGCGACTGTCATGCCGACCGCAGCTGCCAAATTAGTATTACTGCCCCCGTTTTTGCCCCATCCTCTCATAATCTGTACAACTTCGGCGAAAATTGGACCACTATGTTGGTATCTGGACGAAGTCTTGTCAAGGATACGAAATACCCTGGGAATGTGTGCCGGGTCGCAAGCCTTCGCGCAGATAATGGCCCTCCGGTCTTTGACAGGCTCGGGTAGCAAGTCGGATGAGAAAGTGACATCCAACAACCCCACTAATGCCATCGAAAGCTTCTCCTTTTGCTCTTCGGTGAGACTGGGCAGAGGATCGACGACAACTTTTGAACTGCGGAAGCCAGGTAAGCCTGAAAAGAAGTGCTCCAGCTCGTGGTCTTCGTCCAAACTGTCAATAGTCCATATGAAGGCGCGAGTGTCGATATCTGACTGGGACTTCAGAGCAATTTCCTCGACTGTCCTCTGCATGCCTTGCATAAGCATTTCGCGGTAACTTCTCTCCAACTTCCAAAAGTGACACCAAACACCGTGACTAAAGTACCGAAAATGAGTGGACCACCGAAGGAGCTTAAATGTGACAAATGATATTCTAGCAACAAGGTGCCACGCTGGCAAGGAAAGTGGGGTATGGTATGGGCTGTCATGACGAAAGATCGGGACGAGTGTGATGCATCCGTACAGAGGAGTGCAAATCCCGACCCATGACACCACCGACTTGAAAATAGTGAGATTAACGTTCCATAGGAACACGGAGATGCCGGCAAAGAATAGGAAAAGGGAAACGTGCAGCAGCGTTGGCAGTGCCTCAACTGCCCACGGAACGAGAAATTTCTCGACGCCTTCGAAAAAGAACGCACGGATCCGAGCTCGCTTGTGCAGACTGTAACGTGGCTGAGTAACTTTGAGGTATCTTCGTGCCCACTGCTGAAGCAACGTCGCGAGTAGAGCACAGCTGATACTGATGACCAAACTCAAGAACAAGAGCGTGTTCGCCCAAACCGCATAGTTTGGTGGAAAGAATGGGGGTGGGGAAGCAGGGAGGGAACTAGAAATGGTAGGTGGATTTGGGTCGGCAAGAGTCTGGTATATATTTGCGAGATAGAAATTGGAAGTGTCGTGTGGGTTCGGTCGAATGTCCTGAATTGACACTGAGATCAAGGACGCGACAGCAGCAGAGAATAAACCGGTCTACAAGATTTGAGAGTCTGTAGTGGAGAGCATATAATCGGAAGAAATTGACGCACAAAGATGAGAATGCCATCAGCATCCGCTGCCCATCCTTCGACCATCTTCTTGTCTTCTTCCGTCGCCATTTCGAGATACAAGGAGAAAATAGGCCCAGACCCATCAACAAAGTTGTACATTCCCCGTGATTCTTGAGTCGCCGCCGACTGGGGCCGAGACGGGTGGTCACCTATGGGAGTGGCAGCGGTAGATGAGAACGGTGAGGATGGAGCTAAGTGGGAGTAAGGTAGTACCTCTGCTCGGGCCTATGTCCGCCCCGGTAACATCGACACTCTTGAGAGCTTGGGACATTGACTTTGGAGTGAGTCGATTACGAAGAGTACAATGTGTGGGTGACTTGCTCCAGCACGACCTGTAACAGGGTCAGCCGAATCGAATGTTGTTTGGCCTTGTTGCAGAGAAGTCTACACATGTCGTCGTCTGCAACCGCCACGCGAAATAGCAAAAACAGACGCCGTCGCAATATTGGCATTCGCAGGGTAAATTCTTGACGACTAAGGTGCGTGCATTTAATTTTATTCTGCATCTAATTAATGGTGTATAAATCGCCGAGCTTGCAGGGTGCAACTCGCTGAGTAAACTAGAACCGGAACATGCACCTTTGGTTCAAATCGATTTGGCGGAAACTTGTGGGCTAGGCCAAAAAGAGGGCGGCGCGGAGCGTGCCCTAAGTTTCTCATTGTCCCCCTGGATGCTTTCGTTGCACTACCGTCTTGCAACAGGTACTGATGCTTCTTATTGAAGGATTCCTCAGCTTTTTATGTGCCGGAATATCAGACCTCTGGCCGTTCTATTCTTCCCATGACAATTGGACCTCCGTCTTACGGTCTACAACACGCTCCTAGACTCAGCCAGCACAAATGACGAGCTGTACGTGTTGCAGGTCTCCCACGTGATGGAGAGGGAGAGGGAGGTCACTCCGTCAGAGGTGAGCGCTTTCTCGGATCGTCTTGTCGGCGTCTTGTCCAAAGCGGGGCAGCTGTGCCTCCTCCGCCACACCCTTGGCTTCACCTGCTGACGCGCTTCGCTCTCCACACAGAGACGAGACCTACCACTACGTGCTCATGCATATCTGGTCGGTACACCTCGTTCGTGGGCGACACAGCTTGTCATTCGCGCTCGACATGATCACCATGGCCCTGTTCGACCTGCCCATCTTCAACTTTGGCCAGCTCTTCTAGTCCGACGCGGTCCTCGCTGCACAAGCGCCTCTCTTTGCGCTCCTCTGGACATTCTTAAGTGGCAGGCCGGACGACCTGCGTATACCTGGCAGCAAGCGCATGCACCAGGAATTCGGCACGTGACCACGACCTCGGTCATCAACAGTAGGCTTTCCATCCTGCTTCCTACCAAACTAATTTTCCCCCGCATTTACATGTCATAAATAAAAGGTGATCTGCGCCAGTTCGTTGGCTGCTGAGCCCTCGCAGACATTTGGCGCATATCCAGTCTGCAGGAGTGAGCGCCGTTGGACAGGCGCCTCGCAGAGACCACAGAGGGTAGCGCGTCAGGATTGTGGGCGTGCTCGGCATCGTCTTTTTTACCCGGCACCTTAATGGGGCAATCGTGGCTCCTCGTCCTCGATGTCGACGGCACCAGCATTCTCTTGACCACACGCCGCGTACATGTCGACTCGCACTGGCTGACCCGTTGTGTTACCTACTACAAGTTCCCTGTAACTCACACTGGCGCTACTCTTAACAAGAGGTCAAGCACCCGGTATTCGCAGAATCTATGCTCTATTACACACCCACATTTAAGAGATTGGGGGGCGCGTTAGACGATATCGTATTGGCCATGCGAAGGATACGGCAGTGATGGGAGCTGTGGTAGAAGATCTAGGGTGGGCATAGTGTTTGTGTAGATCGACATATTCTCCGAGGGGGTTTCAGGAGCGTCCTTGCCCTTGCGAGAAGTAGGTTTCGGGTTACCATCGCCCTCAGCAGTGGCACCCAGATCAGGTGCAGACGTCAGTCCTGATGAAGCACGAGCAGTGGTGACTATTATCGAGAGACGGAATTCGGGGCAGGACAGTAAGAGATAGGATCGGGTCATGGGTGAGCGTGAAGACGGCGGCGCACCTGTAGGAAGTATATTATCAAGAATTAGATTAGATGCAACTACAGATGGCAGGCTTGGTCCATCAGAGGGTGCCAGGGGGTCTTCGTTGTACTGGAGGGAAAGGACGACGGGCGGGGAAGCAGAGGAAAGAGAAGGGGCGGGTATGGAAGATTCAGGAGCGGAGTGTGGCATTGTTGTACCTGGGGTGACGATATCTCGTGCTGTACCTGCAGTGGCTGTATCTGATAAGATAAAAAGAGTGCGGGAGCTTTCAGTGATTGTCTGACAAGTAGTGTAGGTGTCAAGCGGCGGGATATTGGTGAGGTCTTCGTCAATGAGAAATGGGGCAGGCACGGATGAGGAAAGCACATCGGGACCAGCAAGGGAAGCAGGGACCAGTGTAGAGTTATCAGTTCGGGCGAAGATTGTAGAGGAAGAGTCATCGTGGATGTGAGGCGTCGAGTTGGGAGAATGACCAGGGATGTTGCACGCTGGATATGAGGATGGGTCCCACAGATCCGCGCCTATTGGGGCAGAATCAGTATCGCGATGCAGAGCGATGTAGACGTTCCAAATCGGTCTGAGGATATACCCCGCCATCCGCCTCTTGTCGTTACTCCGCACTTGATTCCAGAGTGCACAGAACTCGTGCTGCAGTTCAGGTAATGTATCTTCCACATTGAATTTCGAAGCCGTTTCTAGAATTTTCGAGAACTTGCCATCGGGCCAGCGCCGGTCCCAAAAATGACTAAAGTGTTGGCGAGTGATGTGAATCAAGATGGCAAGTGACAGACTGTCACCGTGTGTGGCGTACTCTCGGAGAACGGGCTCTTGGACGCCCAGTACATTGGAGGCGAGAACAAACCAAGAGTCATCGTGCCGTTGCACCCTTGCGACAGTCGTGCACACCGTAGCCACCAGATTAGTATCATCGTCCCAATTATTGCGCCATCCACTCATAACCTGTACAATTTCGGCGGACATCGGACCATTATATTGGTATCTGGACAAAATCTTGTCAAAGATACCAGATACCTTGGGAATGTGCGCGGGATCGGAAGCCTTCGCGCAAATGATGGCCCTCCGGTCTTTGACGGGCTCAGGGAGCAAATCTGATGAGAAAGTGACGTCCAACAACCCCATCAGTGCCGTCGAAAGCTTCCACTTTTGCTCTCTAGTGAGACCGGGCAGTGGGTCGTTGACGACTTTGGAGCTGCGGAAACCAGGTAAGCCGGAAAAGAAGCGCTCCAGCTCGTGGTCTTCGTCCAGACTGTCGAACGTCCACAGAAATGCGCGAGTGTCGATCTCCGAAGGTGAATTCAGAGCAGTTTGCTCGACCGTCCTCTGCGGGCCTCGTAAAAGAAACTCGCGACAACTTTCCTCCAAGGATTTAAAGCAATCGTAGGCCTTTTCAGCAAAGCGATCAAGAGAAAGGGGCCCAAAGCAAAGGCACGGATAACAAAAGGCCGTAAAAATAATGAGCCACCGAAGGACCCAAAATGTGGCAACTAATATTCCAGCTACAATGTGCGACGCTGGCAACGAAAGTGGGGTGTGGTATGGACTGTCATGACGAAAGATCGGGACAAACGTGATGCACCCATACAGGGCAGTGCAAACACCGACCCATGATACCACCAACTTGAAAATAGTGAGATTAACGTTCCATAGGAACACAGAGATGCCGGCAAAGAATAGGAATAGGGAGACGTGAAGTAGCGTTGGCAATGCTTCAACTGCCCACGGAACGAGAAATTTCTCAACGCCTTCGAAAAAGAATGCACGGATCCGAGCTCGCCTGTGAAGGCTGTAACGTGGTTGAGTGACCTTGAGGTATCTTCGTGCCCACTGCTGAAGCAACGTCGCGAGTAGTGCACAGCTGATACTGATGACCAAGCTCAAGAACAAAAGCGTATTCACCCAGACAGCATGGTTTGGCGGAGAAAATGGGGGTGGAGAAGCAGGGAGGAAACCCGCAATATCGGACCGATTAGGGTCGGCGAGGGTCTGATAGATATTTGCAAGGAAGAAATTGGAAGTGTCTTGAGGGTTCGGTCGAATGTCTTGAATGGACACTGAGATTAACGACGCAACAGCAGCAGAGAATAAACCAGTCTATGAAAGATGAGTGTGAAATAGTGCATAGCATTGAAAAAAAATAGGGACACACAAAGATAAGAATACCATCAGCGTCCGCTTTCCATCCTTCGATCATCTTCTTGTCTTCCTCCGTCGCCATTTCGAGATACATGGAGAAAATAGGCCCTGACCCATCGACAAAGTTAGACACTCCTTGAGTCGGCGCAGATGGGGGTGGATACAGGCTGTCACCTATGGGGGTAGTGATGGGTGAGAACGGTGAGGATGGTGTTAAGTGGGAGTAAGGTAATACCTCTGCCCGGGCCTATATCTGCCCCGGTCACATTGAAATCCTCGAGAGTTTGGGACATTGAATCAACTACGAAAAGTGCAATGTAGGAGTGACTCAGGCCTTGTTGTGCCGTAATCAACAAGTGACTTTACGCAATATCAACATTCGCAGAGACTCAGGTGCGTGTATTTAATTTTGTTCTGCTTCTAATTAATGGTTGAGTACAGGTTGCCTAGCTCGCGGGCTATTCCTCGCTGAGTAGACCAGAACAAGAACGCGCGCTTCTGCTAGCAGCAGAAGCTCATAGCTTAGTCAAAGAGGGTCAGACGCTCCTATCCAGTGATGCTGCGCGGCAAAGAGATATCCCTTCTGTTGTATCTCCGAATACTAAGGGGCTAGGCCTGAGAGAAGGTAACGCGGTACGTACCTAAGCTTTTTCTTCTCCACCTTGACGCTTTCGTTGCACTACTGTCTTGCAACAGAGATTGATGCTTCTTATTGAAGATTCCTCAACCTTTCATGCACCCACAAATTAGAGCTCTGGCTGATATGTTCTCCAATAGCTTCATCGCTACATCTGCAGCTGCAGGGTTTGCAGTAAAATGCCACATATACGTTCCCGCCTATTGCTCATTTGCTTACACTTCGACATGCTCCTACGACAACATGCCCTACGTCTCTAGGTCTACAACACGGTCCTGGACCTTTCCAGCATCGAACGTGAGTTGCACGTGCTCCATATCCCTCCCGCCCTGAGGTTGAGAGGTAGCTGAAGGAGAGATCACGCCTTCGGGGACGAGCGTTCGATTGAAGTGCCTCGTTGTCTTTAGCACATCGAGGCGGCCCTCCATCTTCCGCCTCTCCGCTTAGCTTGCTGAAGCGCCTCGCTCTTCGTGCAGAAACACGGCCTACGACGACAAACCCGCTCACAACAGCTCGCTAGACCCAGCACCGCAGGCAACGCAGCCTGCCAAACTCGACACAATCGCCATGGCCCTGTTTGACGCGACCATCTTCGACCTTGGCCCAACTTTTCAGTTCGACGCGGCCCTCGCTGCTCCTCGCGCTCTTCAGGATGCTTCTAAGCGACAAGCTAATCGACCTGCACACCTAACATCACCGGGGATTATGGAAAATGTCTGCGACCCAGATATTGGCTCACACGAACGATGTATCTCGCTCTGCAGTATCACTACATGTTCCAGGAAGGTCAGAGAGATACAGGCCGCCCAAGGGACCGCCTACGGTCATTCCATGGAAGGCTAAAGACCAAGAATACAAAGAACCCCCGTCACTTCGGCGTCACTCTTGCCCAAGGATGAGTCGACAACATTGCAAGCGATCTGGTTCCAAATTGTGCGTTCTGGTTCTAATTCGTGCTATCTGTCACCTCTTATCCTGCTACCGCTGATCACTCTCTCACAACGGTTCTAGTAGTGCATTCCGACGAAGTATTCCTGGGCATCGTCTCGTATCAACCTCTCGCCTTATGCGTGCCGTGCTTGAACAGTTTTTTCCGGCACCGTTTGTACAATTCCCACCCCCGGGCCTATTTACGGCTCAAGCGCATGCTCCATAGTTCCTTACCCATGAGGCGACCCATCTTTTTGCCACTCTCCTCCCGATGCTATGTTGACCACACACGCGCAAATCTACTTGCAGACTTATTCCATTTTATGTTGATCACCACCGATTGTGGCCTACCCGCGCGCCCCGAAATCCCGACATGAGTGCCGGTGCCCACCCTCCGTGGACATAAACGCACACATAGTGCTGCGCCTCTTTTATTTTATTTTTTGGTTCAAATTGCGCCTCGTTTGTCACAGCATATTGTCGACATCCACTATGAATGTCAGCCACATACTATCCCAGATACATACATGCTCTTCCACTTTCGCTGTACCTTCCGACCCGCCGACCCGCGCCGGGAAACCTCCGTCACATGCATTGCCTCATGCATCCAAGCGCCCTACGGAAAGACTGGTGGAAGTCGGAAGTCACAGAACGGGCACAAGATACTTAAACAGCAAATCGCGGCGATGGCGATGCAAAGAGCGAGCCTCGTCGCCAAACGGGTCTGAGGCAGAGGACGTGGGTTGGTACTTTTGCGCGTGGTACTTACCCATGTGAGTTGCTGTCTCAATGTCTCGGTTCGATGGTTTACTGCTCACAGCAAGGCCGTACGTGGTCGAGCGCGGGCGCACATTTACCGTGCCCGACAGCCATCAAGTGTTGATCCGCATTCGCAGCGACAGCATTAGTAGGCTATCGTTCATGAGACAGCTGCATCTGCTTCCATACCCCATTAAACAATTACATCCCGGTTTCATGTTCTGTTTTCGATCTACTCCCTTCCATTTGGGCAATGTATCGTGTCTGGTTCCCGACCATTGAAGGAGCACCATCTCACTCGTTATATCTTGTCACTCGAGCACATCGCCGAGGTTACAATGTCCATAAATCATCGATTAATAGATCAGTATTGGAGACAGGAGCGCGGGAAGTAGGAACTCTCCAACTTTTCATATACCTATGGCCGATCTATTCTCCAGAAACCCCATCGTCACATCCGCGACCGCAGAATCCGAGATCATCAAGTACCGCATGTGCGTTTCCCCCTCGCTATGATACTTGCTAACCCTCATCGTTCATCCACTAAAGCTTACCGAACTTCCTCAACATGCTCCCGCAAGAATCCGCTTTCTATCTCTCGGTTTACAAAGTGCTCCTAGACCTCGCCTGCACAAACGATGAGCTGCACGTGCTATAGGTCTCCCGCGCCGATGTCGAGAAGTGGACGAAGGAGCGGGCAGCCATGCCTTCAAGAGTGCTTTCTTGGAGCGCCTTGCGACGACTTTTCTGAAGCAGGGCCGCCGTACGTCCTCTACCTCTCTCTCCGTTCAGAGACACGGCCTACATCTACCAGCTCGCACACGCCCACTCACCAGCCCCCCGCATGGCAGGCGATAGCTGTCCGTGCTCGACGCAATCGGCACGACGCTGTCTGACCCAACCGTCGACGTCGACGTTCTTGCTACGCAAGTACACACCCACTCCTCGCGTTCCTCCGGATATTCCTAGATGGCAAGCCAGATGACCTACACGCGTCCGTGACCCAAGTCGGGTGCTGGGTGATTGACAGCAAGCATTCCCTGCAAAACCATTTCCTTTTTATTTCTTGCAGGAGAATGACCCCACGTTGACGCTGTCATAGATAAAAGGGATTTACACCGGCTTGTTAATGGAACCGACGAGTTATGGGTCGAAGTGGGTCGAAGATCTGCATTTACTAGGCGTTGTAGCGAGTAATAGATTTCAACCCGAGGGGAAGCGTAGATAGAATTAAATGAATAGAAAACGGGAAACAAGAAACAGGAAACGTGATTGAGATAGAGACGGTTAACACAAGGGTAAACTAATGGTATCGTGATGGGCTGTGACCTAATCCCTACAAGTACAATTCAAACAGAAAAACAGATCGCCAAAGCAGTTCTATCTACTGGGGGCCATAACAACTCATCCAACTACTTCCGTGGACGAAATTAGAAAGATCTAAGCGAGTTTCGTGTCCTCCAACAACCCAGATATTACGCGGCCAATAAAGACCTGTCCTATGCACTGGTGGGACCCACATTAAAAGTTCGCGCTTATCACCACAAATCCATCCGTCGTTATTTATCACGGACTGGTTCATAAAGTAGACCTGTGGAGTAGCCGTCAGGATTTCTGTCGTAGCATCCAACAAATGAATTGACTTATCTCCTGATGAGACGATCCGCTGGTCATCTGATGGCGATGCCACAGATCTGATCAAATCCGTCTGTCCAGAAAACGGGCGTGCCTCTGTGTCTCCCATCGTGGCCTTCCACATACGAATCACTCCATCTTGCGAACCTGAGACGATCCGCTGGCCATCCGGCGAGAATCCCACAGACAAGACCGGTCCCGTATGCCCAGAAAATGGGCCCGACTCCGCGTCTCCCGTCATGGCGTTCCACACACGAATTGTTCGATCGGAAGAGCCTGAGACGATCCGCTGGCCATCTGGAGAGAATCCCACAGACCGGACCCAGCCCGTATGCCCAGAAAATGGGCCTGCCTCCGCGTCTCCCGTCGTGGCGTTCCACACACGAATTGTTCGATCGTCCGAGCCTGAGACGATCCGCTGGCCATCTGGCGAGAATCCCACAGACCGGACCCAGCCCGTATGCCCAGAAAATGGGCCCGACTCCGCGTCTCCCGTCATGGCGTTCCACACACGAATTGTTCGATCGGAAGAGCCTGAGACGATCCGCTGGCCATCTGGCGAGAATCCCACAGACAAGACCCAGCCCGTATGCCCAGAAAATGGGCCTGCCTCCGCGTCTCCCGTCGTGGCGTTCCACATACGAACTGTTCGATCGGAAGAGCCTGAGACGATCCGCTGGCCATCTGGCGAGAATACCACAGACAAGACCGGTCCCGTGTGCCCTGAAAATGGGCCCGACTCCGCGTCTCCCGTCGTGGCGTTCCACACACGAATTGTTCGATCGTCCGAGCCTGAGACGATCCGCTGGCCATCTGGCGAGAATCCCACAGACCCGACCCTGCCCATATGCCCAGAAAATTGGCCTGCCTCCCCGTCTCCCGTCATGGCGTTCCAGACACGAATTGTTCCATTTTCCGAGCCTGAGACGATCCGCTGGCCATCTGGCGAGAATCCCACAGAGAAGACCGGTCCCGTGTGCCTAGAAAATGGGCCTGCCTCCGCGTCTCCCGTCGTGGCATTCCATACACGAATTGTTTCATCATCCGAGCCTGAGACGATCCGCTGGCCATCTGGCGAGAATCCCACAGACCCGACCCTGCCCGCATGCCCAGAAAATGGGCCTGACTCCGCGTCTCCCGTCGTGGCGTTCCACACACGAATTGTTCGATCGTCCGAGCCTGAGACGATCCGCTGGCCATCTGGTGAGAATCCCACAGACAAGACCTGTCCCGTGTGCCCAGAAAATGGGCCTGCCTCCGCGTCTCCCGTCGTGGCGTTCCACACACGAATTGTTCGATCGTCCGAGCCTGAGACGATCCGCTGGCCATCTGGCGAGAATCCCACAGACAAGACCGGTCCCGTGTGCCCAGAAAATGGGGCTGACTCCGCGTCTCCCGTCGTGGCGTTCCACACACGAATTGTTCGATCGTCCGAGCCTGAGACGATCCGCTGGCCATCTGGTGAGAATCCCACAGACAGGACCCAGTCCGTATGCCCAGAAAATGGGCCTGCCTCCGCGTCTCCCGTCGTGGCGTTCCACACACGAATTGTTCGATCGTCCGAGCCTGAGACGATCCGCTGGCCATCTGGCGAGAATCCCACAGACCGGACCCAGTCCGTATGCCCAAAAAATGGGCCTGACTCCGCGTCTCCCGTCGTGGCGTTCCACACACGAATTGTTCGATCGTCCGAGCCTGAGACGATCCGCTGGCCATCTGGCGAGAATCCCACAGACAAGACCGGTCCCGTGTGCCCAGAAAATGGGCCCGACTCCGCGTCTCCCGTCGTAGCGTTCCACACACGAATTGTTCGATCGTCCGATCCTGAGACGATCCGCTGGCCATTCGGCGAGAGTGCAACGGAATTGACGGAACCTCCAACATTTGAAATCACCATCTCCGATGACGGCCAATCAGACAATCGCCCACGTGCCATCCGCAGCGTACGAGGAAATAAACTGGAATAACGCATAGACACAAGCGAATTCGTCGGTGCAAATGGTAGCGCAGAAATGTAGACATGCGGTGCACTCTTTGCCATCGCCATCCCAAAATGCCGCACAAACACAGAGGCGTCGTTGATGAATGACCTCAATCTCTCTAGCTCTGCTTGAGGAACCTGCTAAGAGCTATTAGTTATTTGTCCGTGTAGTCGAATTAACAGTTATACTCACACCTTGACCGGAGGCTAACCATACCCTCAGAGCCAAAAGTGCCGGTGAAGCAAGACCCACATCACTCGTCAAGCTAAGCGCCTCCAGCCAATACAGAAACTTCTCTTCGAAGAAACGTTCCAGTTTCCCGAAGAGATCAGTTTCGAAATCAAGACGTTCCAAATGATCGTCCCAAAAACGACAAGCATACGACAGGGAAGGTGGCAGGTGTTTGACAATCCGCGACTCAAGGTCTTCAACATCTTCATTAGCAACGTATGACGATTCGAGATTACAGATGTTAAATTTGAGGTCACTGAGCGCTAGACTGAGACAAGAATCGGCCAATTGACGATGGGCAACACGGAGATCGACATAAAAATTGCCGCTTTTCTCTTTGTTCGTCACAAAATCGCGGAATGAGGTATGAAGGGGAACGATCGGAAGCGTATCATTAGACGAAGTGACATTACTTAGTAATGAGCCGAGGTGACTGAGCGTTTCAACAACTGAATTGGGAGCGTTCTCGTCGCCGGAGGCGTATCGTTGCAGTGTGGTCAGGGAACGGATGGAGAGGGGTTCGAAAGCGGCCAGGAGCTGTCCCACCAGAGAGCGAAATAGTGCCTCTTCGTCCTTGAAGTAGGCCTCAAGGACCCCTTTGTATAACTCGCTCAGCAGGTCTTGTCTAGGGTGATTAGCAGCCAATATCAAGAGGTGGTCGATTCGCTCCTTTTTCCTACGAATCGACTTGGGCTCTCGGATATATTCACAGGCAACCGCAGCCCACTGAAACAACCCCTCTGCCCTTCTTGCCAGCGCTTCGCCATGCTGTTCGAAGTCGCCTGAAGCGAGCTTCTTCCGAAGAAAGGCGAGAATATCGTAATGCGTTGTAGCTCCAAGCGCGTCATCGTGCATGTGTTTGATGACGACTGATTCCGCTTCAAGGAACGCAGGCTCGATGTCACCCTCCGGCCGCGAGGTGATGAGTATACGGAAGTTCGGTGGCAGTTCGCAGAGGCGATTGGCGAGGAATCTCTGTAGCCCATCTTCGCCAGTCGTGTCCCCACTCTCGTCCAAGGCATCGATAACAACAAGGATCGGACCGACGATGTGAAGACCCTCAAGAGGTTCTCGGATAAGGCGTTGGAAGAGTGTGCCGTAGTCACGTGTGGCGAGTCGAAGTGAGGTATTGTCCTTTATGACCTTCCCAAGCGCGGTTTTGAATAACGGATAGCGGTCGGCGAGATCTCGTGCAAGATTCGTGAAGAGATGGTAAGCCTTGGTCTCGGATTGCTCCTTCCGTACAAAGATAAAGGATGATGTAAGACGGCCCATTTCGTCGAAGCGACGCGCAATCTCATGTGCGATGGACGACTTTCCCGTGCCTGCCTGCCCAAGAAGAACGAGACTACGCTCGGAAGCGGGGTTGTTCACCCAATCGATAATGAAGTCGAGAAAAGCGGAGCGGGTGCCGGGAAGACAGCCCAAGTCTCGTTTAAAGCGCGAGTCTGTCGAATATGGTATTTCTCGGAGATTTGCATCTAGCGCTGGGACGATCATCAGTTTGATAAACTCCCGGGTGTTAGCAACTACATACCAGCATCAGAAACTTGGCTCGACACCCACTCAAGCTTGGCCGAGATGCTTCCCACGTCGTTTAGAATTTGAAATGCAGTTATCTCTGTGGTGATGACGGCTTGATCCAGAAAAGCTCTTCGATTCTCGACAAAGGCGGTCGACAACGCCTGGATTTTTTCTTCCACTCCGCCGCCCATACTCTTCACCATCCGCATCACTGAAAATTGTACGTTCGAATTGGCCAATGAAATAGGTGAAGAATACGTACAGAATTGAGGATCGTTGATATACGACTGGATGAAGTCACTGCAAATACAGACATTCCGCAACATGAGAGCAAGGACGTCAGCTTGCTTCGACTTAGGCTTAATGGACTTCAAAGTGTCTTCGTGGTTTGCGAAATCAAATGCATCATGCATGCTCTTCAGTAGGGTTCGGACATTGTTGTCGCGTTGATACTGTTTTGAGAGTTCCTAGAATACATATATTCAGTGTTTCCTCCTAACAAATACGGAAATAATTAGGCGTACCACGGGGATCACCGAAAGCACTTTATACGCCATCTGTACGATTGGATGGAGCTGAGGGCGCAAGTCGGCTCAGTCGAGGATAGACAGAACGAATACCGCACGCACTTCTGCAACTGGACTCAAGGTATCCATGACCCACTTGATCTTCCCGACGACCCCTTCCCATGTCTTCGATTGGTCGATCGACTTATCGACCTCATCAGCGCGATCGAGATCGATCCGAGCCCTCTCGACAAGGGACATCTCTCCTCTATCCTGTGGCCAGGTCCTGCCAGTCTTCCCTGATACGGTGATTGTTAAGTCGAGCGTGACTGGCGGCGTCGATTGTCCAGCTTGTCCGTTTCCGTCGCCGAGGGTAACAGATACGTCTAGATGTGAGATGGTCCCTTAGTCGTATGAACGAGAATCTTATAATGAATAGACGAACTACTCTCGGATTCATCGGGAATCGTCATCTCATGCGTTCCGACTAGGATATCACGTTTGGTCAACCGCTTCGCATAAAGACACAGAATAAGACGTGAAGATGGCTGTACGAGACTGATAGGAACCTTCAGCCGAAAAATGAGACTGAAAAGAGGAAAGTCCTACAAAGCGTCAAGCTCCTGGTCCCACACCGCCGTCTGTCCGTCAATGTGGACGCTTTTCGTCCTCTTCTCAGTTTGCTTCTTAGTCTTCTTCGTTGTTCCCCCATAGGCTATAGTGACGAAGAACTCCCTCTTTCTGCCGAGGGTAGTCTTTATATGGGGAATGTTGCATGCTCGGATAACTATCAAAGAGATTAAATACATATAAGGGTTTGAATGAATTATGATTCGAGTACGCACCGGTCAGCCCTACACTTATTGGCTGGGATTGGCTTCCTTGAGACTCGGCGATCTTAGTGCTGCCCATAGACGGTTTTTGACCGAACATCGCTCATAACGGGAGGGGTTGACTCACCTCATTCCGGAGGGTCGAGATGCTGTGGAACCCGAGCTGGGATCGAGGGTGATTATCGGGAAAGTTACGGGTCAAGAGCGATCGAGGAGTGTTTTGTAGGTAGAATATACGGATGATCGGGGCAAAGGGTGGGTTCGAGCGCCTTGTCAAGGCGTGTTGTTCCCACATGTTGACAATCTTGCCACTCCGCCGTCGACCAGATTTGGCTCGTCGTTGCCTCCTCTCTTCACATCAAACCTTGCTACACTGACTCACCCCACACATCAGCGCATCAGCCGGCTCCTCAGCCCAAACCATGACCTACGTTGATATATGTGCTAGGTAACTTTGGTTCGTTGCTGAATTCGAAATTGTTTTGAGATGCGACACTGTACTGTATTTCTCTCAACTTATGCCAGTGTCACCCGCAACAAGAAGCGTCAAAAACTCTCATTGGGTACATCTCATTGAGCTAGCCAGACCGAAATGTGCACCGTATGTCCAGTTGATTCGACTGAGGCTTGTGGTCAACGACGACCAGATGTCTCTTTCTTCAACGTTGTTCCGTAGAAGGGATAGGTTCTGCCGTTTTGAGGATGTCAAAGTCTAGATGAGGACTACCTGCGGTGCGTGCAAATCTTTCTTCTTTGATGCTCTCGCCTCACTTGCAACAACCCATTATGTGCCCACCTATCAATCGCATTGGCCGATAGATTCTCCAGAAACAAAAAGGGCATGCGACCAAACTGCTGCCTATTGTTGCGCCACTGCCGTCAGTGTGTTGGAGCTAGGGAGACCTTTCAACACCCCTTCTAAGCTTGACGGGGGCGATCATCTCACGCTCCTCCACATCGTGCGCTCCCAAATTCCTGCCTCCAAATTTGCCTTCCTCTCCGTTGGCCATATAACACAGATGACGGATCGAAGCATCTCTGACGATGCGCGCTATCTCAATACTGCGATGCAGCACTGCCGATTCCGAAGCGTGACTGGGACGATGGATGGGGACCTCACAGAGTGCTTTTGCAGCCCTGTGTTTCTGCTCAATGGACAAGGCATCGCCTCGTATACTAGAAATCGGCAGAGGCGCTTCGCGACAAAGAAGCGAGCGTCGAGAGAACTTTGTAAATTACAGAGTGCGTTTGTTGATCGGTTTTTAGCCACTTTTGTGAGTAGTCTGGTCACTTAGAGCCTCGTTTGAAAGCTTATCACTTGCCCACGCTTGTATAGATTCAGCGCATCTATTTCGAGTCAACCGGACGTGCACCTGAGGGTCATCGAGAACCTGGGAAGTAAGATTGCGGCGGGATCCCGCGAGGTCTGATAGATGTCATGGGTGAGTCACGAACATAAAGGCCGCGAGGAAGCGGAGAATTGATTGCCCATGAACCTGAGGCTGATGCGCAAAGGGATACGCGGTAGCATAACATGCGAAGCAAAAACGCTATCTACGTCGGTGGTGCAAGTGCAAAGTACCTATCTTAATACTCTCTCATACAACACGGCTTAGTGTTCTCCCTCTCAAACCCCTGCTAGCGGAATGCCTCCAGCAACTAACCATGCACAGACTATCATCTGATTACTGTTTTGACGCCTCAGCCAATAATCCGATGCATATACTAGTACTGGGTCGCTTCCTGCTACACATCACACAACTGACTTTCTGGGTTCGCCGATTTTGCCTACACATCGTTCGTCACAGTATTTGTATTTCCGTAATAGGACGGTACAAATAACAGAAAATGATAAACGCGGTGAATAGTACCGTAGTAATATCGAGAAACCGGTAGGAATATATATCCCATTGTACACACACATCTGAAGAGATTGAGGGACGCCTTGGACGATCTCATGTACGCTCGGCGTTTGATTCCTGCAGTGAAGAAACCGTGATGTCTACATCCGAGTCAGGAACCGATGGCAATGATGGAGATCGGAAGGTTTCAATAGTTGGCTGATACGCAGGCCGCACAGATGCCGGAATGAATTTGTTGTCGTCGGGCTGTAACACATATGCGAGGTTTTCATGGATAAGAAGGGCGGGTATGGACGATGAGGGCGCATCGGAAGTGTTGGAAAGGGATGCTGGGACCAGGGTAGCATCGTGGTGCAAGACGGGGCGGGGAAAGGTCACAGGAGACGAGACATTGTGTATGACGGTGAATGACGGAAGGGTGTGGGAAAAAAAACACGTGAGGCGTAATCATAACGGCGCATCGACAAGGGAAGGAGTCTGCGACAAGAAATGGCAAAAACAGACGCCATCGCTATTTTTGCGGAGGGTACTTTCGAAGATCAGGTGCGTTGGTATTTGATTTTTTTGTCTGTATCTAATATTCATGGCGAATCACAGATCGTCGAGCTTGCTGGGTACATATCATTGGGGAGACCGGAACCGCAACGCCCACTTTATGTCCAATCGATTCGACAGAATCTCGAGGTTGACGAGGGTCACACGCCCCAATCTGATGATGTTCCGCGGAGAAGAGAGGTATTTTCTGTCGTGTTTGGGGATGTCAAGGGACTAGGTGAAGGCACTGACCGCGGTGCGTGCCAACTTTTCTCCCTTGACTCTCTCGTCTCATCTCGCAACAGAGATTGAAGGTTTCTTCAACCTTCTCTACGCCCACCTATTAAACCTATGGCCCATCGATTCTCCGGAAACAAAAGAGCGTCTGACTGACCTCTTGCTCATCGTTACATCCGCATCCGCAGAACCCGCGATCAAGTACCGCATGTGCGTTCTTCGCCAGTGACGTCTCGTAGACCTCATTGCTCATTCACCAAAGTCTGACAAACTTCTTCAACACGCTCCCACGACAATCTGCCCTCCGTCTCCCGGTCTACAACGCACTCCTAGACCTCGCCAGCACAAACGACGAGCTGCACGTGCTGCAAGTCTCCCGCACCGACGTCGAGCAGTGGATCAAGGAGTGGGAGATCACGCCGTCAGAGAAGAGCGCTTTCTTAGAGCGTCTCGTCGAGATCTTTTCGAAAGCGGGCCAGCGGTACGTCCCCTGCCTCTCTCTCTCGCCGCCTCACCTGCTGACTCCGACGTGGTCCGCGTGCAGAGCCACGGCCTACCACTACAAGCTCGCGCACGTCCGCTCGCTAGACCCCGCATCGCAGGCGACACAGCTCGTCGCGCTCGACGCAATCGCCACCGCCCTATCCGACCCGACCATCTTCGACTATGACCCGCTCTTCAAGCTCGACGCGGTCCTCGCCGCGCAAGCGCACCCGCTCTTCGCGCTCCTCCGGGTATTCCTCAGCGGCGCGCCGGACGACCTGCACGCCTGGCAAAGCACGCACGCAAGCACCGCCGCGGAGTTCAGTACGTGTCTCGTAATCGACGTGCGGGCGGGTTCTCTGAAATGACAGTGGGTGATGCAGGCCTGGACTCCGCACAGCTCGAGCGCAAAATCCGCCTGCTCGCCCTCGCCGATCTTGGCTTCCAAAACATTGGGCAGGACCTGCCCTACGCGCAAGTAGCCGCCGCGCTACAGGTGCCCGTGACCCAAGTCGAGCGCTGGGTCATCGACGGTGAGCCTTCATCCCCTTCCTCTACCCTACTTCCTGGGGGCGTTGACGCTGTCATAAATCAAGCGATTCGCGCCGGCTTGTTGACGGCCAAGCTCGCGCAACCCGCGCAGACGTTGCGCGTGACGCGCGCCGCCGCACGTGTATTCGGTCCGCAGGAGTGGGCGTTGTTGGTCAAGCGCCTCGCGGGGTGGCGCGCGGGACTCGCGGGCGTGCTCGACGTCGTCGCTGCTGCCCGGCGCCGTAACGAGACGGTCACGGCAGCTGTGGCGCCGGTGGAGAAGCAGTCTGAGACCCCCGCAGAGACAGACGCCGTGGCTGCCGTGGAAGCTACTGCGTGATTTACACGTACTTCACTACTTGACATTTGTATGTTTGGGAAGTCAGTCGTCAGTAGTTGTTGGTCGAAAATGTCCTTCTATCATTGCAATGGGACGATATAATTGATCCAGGGTCTAATATGCGCTGATATCCGATATCCGGTGTATGATATGAGGGTGTTATCCAGCATTATGGTGAGAGGCAAGGCCTTCCGCAAGCCGTCTACTAGTAGCTCCCATCCTCTCGTCACTCTAGTCGCACCTACCACTCGCCATCGAATCCGTTGAACCCTTTCGGAAAGTGAGCAATGGAGGCAGAAAGGGTGTGTAGGGACGACGTACCAGTAAGCAAGAACACGTGGAAATACCGCTTCTTCTCGAGCGACGAGCACCAGTTCCACGCGCTGGTGAGGCGCCCGTCGATGCAGCTCCCCGCATCATAGAAATTGTCCGCGCCGCTTCCGTCGAATGCATGGCGGAAAAAGTCGCCGAGGATGTCGAGGTAGAGCGCGTCGAGCGAGCCGAACTCCGCGTCGATGTATGCGCACAGCGCGGGCGTGCCGTACAGCGTCGGCAGCTGCGCGAGCGTATTACAAATCGGGAGCAGGATGCGGTAGATCTGCGAGTACTTGTCTGCGCGCGGTCAGCGGGACATCCATCTCGACGGGGAGGCGCTCTTACCGATGAACATGAGCGCGTTGGGCACGTTGTGGTCGCCCATGTGGATCACGGACGAGCCGACCCAGCCGCCGAGGCTCTTTTGGGTGCGATTGAGGATCGCGTGCATCATGCGCGACGTCTTGTGCGCCGCCTGTACGCGGTTCAGGCCCTGGCCCGTGTCGCGCAGGCGGTACGAGATCGTCTCGGAGAGCAGGTCCTGCTCGGCGAGCGACCAGAGGTGGAACATGTCTAGTCGGTGCGTGAGCATACACGAGAATCTGGCAGAGAGAGGGAGCGCACCGTGCAGGATTTCGCGCCAGAGCGCCAGGCTCTGCATCACGTAGGCGTACTGCCGCGTGTGGTCGTGCGAGAGGCGCGAGCCGCCGCGCCCGCTCCGGATGGCGAGGCTGTCTGCAGACTTCTTGTCGCGCACCTGCGTCGGATGGAAGTACTGCTGCAGGTAGCCGATCATGCGATCGCACGGGTCGCGATTCGTTCGCAGGAACGCGTGGTTGTCGCCGATGCTGTACAGCGCTTGACGCACGCTTTCCTGAGAGAGCTCCGACCCCCTGCTGTACTTGGCGGAGAGCGTCTCGATCGCGCGTTCCTTGGCCCTGATGTCGCGCTGGATCTCCCGCCTGCTCCGCTTATCTGCGACGATCTCCTGCGTGGCGACCGTGATGACGGGGTCACGGAGCAGGTCGAGCATGCCGTGTGAATCGAGAAGTTCATGCACCGTCTTGATCGGCGCGACGCAAGAGAACCCTAGCATTTCACGCACTTCGGGGCTCTGGCTGTCCTGCAAAGGGCATGAGGAAACGCCTCCCGTATTTATCGTAAGGGACGTACCTGTAGCAGATAGATCAACTTCCCATAGGTCGTGCGCATCTTGTCGGGGTTCATGATTTTGTGCCGGCGGCCCATCTCAAACAAGTTCTGGTAGAAGTCAGCGTTGGAGGCAAAGTCACGATCCGTGAAGAGCTCTTGGCCCTGCTTGTAATCGGCGGCAAGCACGAGTCCAGAGAGAATCGCGCAAAGTTCGCGGATCTGATGTACGATGCGCTTGGCCTTGCTCAGGCCAAAGCCCAGGGTATCGATTTTGTCCGTGTACTCGGAGACTTGTAGCGCCGCGTCGAGTAGGCGCAAGTACTTGCGCTCGCCGAGCGTTAAGCGTAATGGTATATACTTTGATCGCTCAACGAACCATTCGCCTGGGTCCGAGCCCACAGCTGGTTGTGAGCTGAGCACGATGTCGGAGATCGGTGCGGACGGCGAGACGGCATCCACCTCGCCTTCCGCGTCGCCATCTTCCATCTCCACCTATTTTGGGCGTCAGAGAAGTTTGGGAAGGATGCGATGGGCGTACCTCTTGCCCGTTTGGCTCCTCATGAACCACCCCGTTCTGGGAAGGTTTGCTTGGCGTCTTTTCCTCAGCTGCCAGAGGCTTCGCGGTATGTTTTTTGCGGCCGCCCTTTCGATGCTGTGCTGAAAAGCACACATCGCAGTAGTCGTCCATGCATGTTTCGCAGCGCACTTCTGCAGGTTGGTCTGCATTGCGTTATCACGTAAGTAGGTGGCGAGCCAAAAAGAATGCAACCACGCACCTTCACATTCGACGCAATACCCGTGTGCTGCTTCCTTCTCCGCACCCTCCTCGTCCCATCCCTCCGGCATAACATCTGGGTGTTCCAACTTCTCGTGATCATCGCCGAGGATATTTTCTAGGGAATATAGTGGGCCGTTGCTGTGAGATTCGGTCCCCGACAACCCGGAAGACGTCATGGTAGCAAAAACCGACCAAAAGCGTTGAATTTTGAGAGTCTGCGGATGAAAATAGTGCTATGACCAGCACGTCCGAGTCGATCCTGCGGATTTTCAGCGAAACGCAGTATATGCGCCTTATACTCTTTTTTATTACATCATCAAGCGGTCTTCCCAGTACGGTCCGTTTCGGTCCGCGCTTTTCACGCGTCAGCCAGTCCCTCAAATATATGTAACATCCAAAAAAAACACACATCGCACTTGTCGTAAACTGGATTCACTTAAATTAGCTTTATTCTTGGCTTTGAATCAGAAGGCATACTCTCGATGTATCCAGATGAGCAGACCGTGCGAGTCTAAACAACGTGGGCATCATGGTGCCAGGGCAACTGATTCATAGCCACTACTGATTTACTTAGTGAATAACGCGTACGTACTATGTAAGGAACTGCCCCATCACGAAAACAACGGATCAATTGTCTATTCGGGGGAGCGCATCGATGGAAGCCTCCAGTCGCTGAAATAAAAGTCGTCAGACTCAAAAGGAGCAATCCTTTCCACCGATTCCCCGGAACCGCTGTAGTTCGGAGTTCTAGGCCAGTCGGAGGTGCGCGGAAATACTCGCCGTACACGATAGGTCCATTGGGTTTTCACAATGCACCTGTTCCATTGTACTACAGCCGAGATGCTACAGGGCTTCACAGCTTCACAAGTTTAGAGATAGATCACATCTAATGTATTATACTGTACCCCGAAAGGAACACACAACCACCGCAAAGTCCATACCACAAGCATACGCGATTCCTAAGTTCAGGGGACGTAGTAATGCGAGTCATTATCCCATAATAGCTATCATATGAAAGCAGTAAAACAAAAGAGAGGACGAGTAGACTAGATAGCAAGCAAGGCAATTGGTATATCGAGAATACGGCAAGGGACACGAGATGTACAATAACGTGAAATTTAAACAAAGCACGAATAGTGAAAGCGATGATAGAATAATCATTTGGGCTCAGGAATAGGCGCCTTGCGGGCGAGCACATAACCTATGGTGCAATACCAATGGGCGACGGTCCTCCATGCTGTGACGGGCCAAAACTCTATGTTACGCGCCATACGGGAGCGAAGTTTCCAGGTGCTGAGCTTGCTTTTGATCTCAGCAAAACGAGCAACGACCTCATCCATGTTGGGGCGCTTCGCCGGGTCTTCTTGGACCATATCAGAGATAAGCGGCTGCATGAACTCGAGGCCATGGTATCTCTGGTTCGTAGAGGTCAGAATCTTGTGTTGAAAGACAATAAAGAATCCGGACCTGCATATAATCTTCTCGAACCAAGTTTCCCAGGTAATACACATCGGTGGGAAACGGATTACACAGCGTCTCCCTGTCCCGATGCTCAGGCGCAGACTTGTCGCCGCCACGCAGCGCTTTGTCGAGTGGTGGCCCATTGGCAGGGTCATAGCGCCGAGAGAGACCGAAGTCGATGAGAAGGTATCGCGTGGGACGTCGAGTGCGCGAATACCCTTTCACTTTTCGACGAAAATCCTTGCTTTTCCTGGGATCCGCCGGATGGAAGGAGTTTGGATACATGCCGGATGGATCGAGCATAATATTTTCAAACGTACAGTCGCTGTCATGGGTCAGACCGAGTGCAGGGTATATATATGAGGACGAACATACCGATGGGCAACGTGATTTTCGTGCATAAATTTCACGCCCTATTCAGGTCAGCCGCACGTACCATGTCATTCAAAGGCGTGCTAATCCTACCTCACATATTTGCGCATAAAAAGTGACAAACTCCCCAAAAGTTCGAAATGGAGGGTCACAATGATGGCGTAGCAAAGGATGGACCAGGATTGGTTGCTCGCCAGGCAACTGGATAACGTCGAGCAAGCGTGCACAATGATTTCGGGAATCTGAGGCAAGGGGCTCAACGGAGAAGAGTTTGTTGATTTCATGTTCATATGGTCCTTCCTCGGCCAAGAGCCGTTTTCAACACCACAGGTCTCCCGTCAGAGATTCGCGTCGCGTCGATACCCAAGCGCATCTAAGAAAATCGGTGGGCACAGACACCAGAAAAGCATAGAAGGTGCTCACCGATACACTTAGGCCATCTTCAACATAAAGGTAAAATTTGTTGGTGCCGCGCCATGACGGTGTCCAGCCAGGACGATAACGGGGCCGAAGCATATATCCAGCGGCCTCCAACGCCTCTTGATGATCTGCCCACCAAATCTCGAGCTCATTGAGATCCCCTGGTTGTCTCCCCGGTGGCCGATTGTCGAGAATATTTATAAAAGGTTGCTGGGACATTCAGAATTGGAGTGTACAAAAAGTAGTCAAATGAGTGGGAGGGAGAGAACGCAACTCAGTTGTTCTAGTTACTTCATAATTTCAATATCCAAATTACATAATATTTATCCGCGCAGAAAGAGGCACAACAGCACCTGAATTACACTTGAATTACAGTACGAGTATTGACTAAGCATTGGCCAGTACTGAGGGGTTTTTCAATGCTGACTAGGTAACCACGAACGGCAAGCGCAACAGTATCAGAGCGATAGCCGATGTGAATTCACCGAGCACCGTAGTTTGGAAAACAAAAGGCAAGACAAAAGGTGTGATGTAGAGCCATTCTGTCATGAGGACAACAATCTTTATGAGATCTGCTTGTTCTCAAAACTGACGGAGACGGCCGCCTTCCTTCCACCTATGGGACGAAAGCTCGAGCGTCTCGTCAGGTTACATATTTAGTATTGTAAACATGGCTACGCTTCATTGATTATCCCACGGTTTTTCCCTCCTTCACCCTCTGCTGGTTCAGAGTATTCTTCCGCTCAACCCAATGTCCGATAACGTTCCTCCTAGTCATGCCTGGATCACTGAGAAGGTCGCTCATGTCGCTGATAATCTCGATAGATCCCGCCCTTCTGGTGGTCTCCGGAGAAATCTTACTGACGGAAAAATACAGCGAGGGGATGCCTTCATGGATGCGTTGCGCATCTTGGTTGACCACTGTGGCCCGTTGATGGATAAGATCGATCAGGTAAATCTCATAGCTTTATATGACGCGTGAGTTTGCATAGCTATGTGATGTGTATGTTTTGCTGACGTGTGTGGAACAGAGCGGCAGCCTCAAGGGCGAAGCTGGACGCTAACGATGTGTCTAAGATCCAGAGGTTTCGCGATGCTAGAAATTTTAAACATTTGTCCAAGAAGACTTACCGAATGGCCAAGGTACGGCCCTTACCACCACAAAGCGCGGCCGTCCTCATCCCAAATAGAGAGCATCGGATCGAGCTCTCGACAATAACCTTCGAGGAGGATTCGGTAGAACTTCGCCAGGTAGGACGGGTCTAGTTGCTCTTTGCGTCAACTCACGGAATATCTGGAGCATCCGAAGGAGTATCACCACCCGAGCCACTGCCCGAAACGGGACTGCCAGGTAGGACGGACCTAGTTGCCCTGTGCGCATCAACTCACGGGCTATTTCAAGGTGGTGCACCTCTTGCCATCTCAGAGGAACTCGATGGAACAGATTCGTCAGGTAGGGCGAGTCTAGTTGCCTTGTGCGTCAACTCACGGAGTATTCAAGCTAGAGCACCACCTGCCACCTCAGAAGAACTCGATGGAACACATCCACCAGGTAGGACGGGCCTAGTTACTTTTTTGTGCGCCAACTCACAGAATATTTCAAGCTGGTGCGCCACCACCTGTCACCCCAGAAGAACCCGGTAGGCCCCCACCACACCTCGGCACTGATTCGCATGCGACATTGTCACCAGGAGCTGCTGGTATCGGAGGACCAATGGACGAGGTTTGCGATACCTACTCTTTCATATACGGCCAGGACTTTGCGTCAAGTGAGGCTAGTATCGCTTCGTATAAAACCGAACGGACTGTCAATTCCCACAAGAGCCGATATAATGCTCTTCCTCGACGCAAACACTCTGATAGTGGCTACTTAGCGGTCACAGAGGGCATTGCGTCGTTAAATGTCAATGACACTTCAGTTCAATGGATTGAGGTTCCCACTGGGGACACCCGCCCGGGCCCTTCACGGACCAGCCGATGACGAGCAGGGCACAGGAAGGCGAGTCTTAAAGCTCGTTCAACGTTGAAGCATTGGATAGCAGCTGACCTTTTGACTAGCTGATAACATGAGTCGCGTTTCAGGTGAAGGCTTCGGCTTGGTTTCGGAGGCTGGCACAGATGATTAATAGCGTTGAGAGTAACTAGTAACTCGTTCGAATCGAACGTCATATCACATTCTTTCATTATTCCTGTGTACATCCTGCCGGTACATTTACATACTCCCACTCCCGCTCCCAGACGGTGTTAATTTGGACCTGCACTCTGACAGTATCAAAATTCTCCCTGAAGTGATCGCGTACGCACCTGAAGTCAAACCCAATCAACACCTGCCGCGGCATTCCACCTTGTCCTTCATCGGGCCAAAATGTAAGGGGGAGCTGCTTATTAGATGCGCCGCACATACCGTGGTGAAAAATGAAAGAGACGAGACCGATGAGGGTTCAACAAAGATGTCTCCCGGAATTCAACACTTTGCCAAGTAGTTACGTACGGCCCAGACAAGAGTTGGATGTCGCCGAACATTGGTGAGATTTACTGGGAAAGTCATTGTGAGAGCCTGTTGGGCTCCGGTAGGGTGCAGCGAGGGAGGGGGACACGGGGAACGCTGTAGCCACGCCATTTGCCAGTCAATTTTCACACACGCCCGTAATGTTTATTGTCATTTATATTTTCTCCTCAACTGTGATGAGAGCGCACGCTGCACCTGCCCCATACTGGTAATGACCAAGCTCCCAGTTCTCTCGGGGGTCTGATTGAAAGGAGTCTATCTCCCGCATGTGGGAGAAGCAATCTGTGCGAGTCTACTGTAATCCAACAATGAGTACTGAATCAAGCCACCAACTACTGGCAACCAGCGAGCATCAATTACGTGATACCTGTGTGACAAATTATCACGGCACTGGGCATCACATCGACGCGAACCTGGGCGCCTTCTCTCCCGTTGTCAGAACTCGAAAGGAGCAATTCGGCCCACCGATCTCCTGGAATCCGAATGATTTCCGGAGTTCCGAACCCATCGGAGGTGCGCGGAAACAGAAAACAACTTGAAAAACAATAGACTACGCGATGACCAGCAGATTGGCTCGGCAAAGCCAAAGTCATGATTTATTTTTTTCACTCATCTAGGAAATACTATACATCGCAAGCCGTCGGCCCGTCGCCGCCAGCTGCTCCCCAGGTCTACAGGTAGGCACCGCTCTTGAATCCTTCGGCGGCCTTGTTGGGGTCATCGACAACAGCCTATGCGATTTGTTCGGGATCGACAGCGAATGTTGACTGCGGTTTGCAGCATATCGCGAAGGAAACCGACGTCGTAGTATGTCCGGAGCTGATCCACGTGTCAACGAAAGACAATAACACATAGATTGTTCTTCGACGAATCACTGGCACGTACAATCGCCGATGTTCGGTGTTCCTGTCATAACATCGAGCTTTTCGGGTTTTTAGAGTTCTGCTCTTTTCTAGATCGATCAGTAAGTCGACTGCGCCAGTCAGTAGAGGAAACAAAAACAACATACAATGAGGAGCACAGGACTTTCGCTGTCAGTTTCATCTATCACTGACGTGTTACTATCTTGCGCAATTGAAACCCGAGGAAACAAGGGAGGATTGTTGTATTGCACACAGCGCCCTCACAGTTTTCAGGATAAACAATGACCAGCCGACGTGCGCAAGTGCCTGTGAATGGATTCGATTTCTAAATACGTAGTGATCCGTGAGGCCGTGCTTGCGACCGCGAGAGGGTAAGTATGGGTATGGAGTCTTTGCAGAGGTCATCTGATAGGCGCCAGAGGCTGACGCAACGATAGGAGGGGAAAGAATAGACAGCGTTCAAGTCGCATTCGGGGCGGCTGACAGCGCACTGGAGAAGATCCATCATTCCCATCAGTTCGTCCCAAGACGCCTCCCGTCCGAACACCATCACTATCCAGTTACACCACCTCGCGTATCGAATGGCATGGTATTGTCTTTCTTGCCTCCGTGGTCCCACAGATCCAACCGAATCTTCGATCACTTATGGATCAATTACTGTAACACCCGGTCATTTCTGGCAGGCGTGGTTCCCCATCTGTTTCGTTGGTGACGGGCATTGCGTGCTTCCCCAAAGCGGATAAGAGTAGACAAGAAAAAAACTTTGTAAGCCGTTTCGTACTCACATTGGTGCGTTTCTGCGCCATTCTGACAAGCAATTGGGGCCCAACGACGCCTCTACGCGCTCTCCACCCTTACGTCGAGTCTGCGGGAGTTCGGTGACATCAATTGTGCGAACAGAAAGAGGGCTCTTGCTGAACGGAGAAAAAAGGGGCGCATTTGTAAGCGAATTACCGTGGCGAGCAAGGGCCAGGCCGTCGCCCTGGTTGGGTATGGGGTTCGCGACCCTCCCCCAACCGCCCCCTTGTGCTACGAACAATCTGAGATGACACCGACCTCACTTAGGCCCGACGATACCAGTAACACGACTTTTTTCCCCAGATTTACTGTCTCAACCCTTTCTCGATGGCGTCCCAGTAACCAACCCCATGAGCCCACTGGCACGCGCTTGGCACCCCCTTGTGCCCTGTAATCTTTAACAGGGCATACAAAGACACTCATCAGCGCAGAGGACACACATGCATCAATGTATGTCAGTAAGGACAAACCCACCTGGGGTCACTGGCACAAGGTCTGGCATGTTGCCAATGAGTGTACTCTGCCAAT